>JAABKJ010075445.1:137693096-137915127 GCA_011634705.1 Andricus grossulariae
CGCTTTTTTGAATGTGCAGTTCAATTTAAAGATTTACAATGGAGAATTCTTTCATTTGTAGGATTTGCAATAAAATTTTCTTTAATTTTAAAAATGATTGAATTTGGATGATTTCGAAAATAAAAAGTCAAGAGTTTTTAATTGTAAATCTTTCAAACTGAAAAAATTTTAAATGTAGATCATCAAAGTTACAGAATTTTTCTTTGGTCATTTGCAAAATAAAAAATTCTTTCAATTTTGAAGATTTGCAGTTGTTAATTCTTTAATTTGTAAGATTTGCAATTTAAAATTCTTCAATTTTTAAGATTTGCAATTTAAAATTATTTATTTTTTAAGATTTTCAATTTAAAGGTACGGTAATTTAAACTTTTCTCAATAAGTAAATTTTGAAGCTTCGCAATTGAAAATTCTTCAATTTTGAAGATTTGAAATTAAAAGTTCTTCAATTTTAAAGATAATAATTGTTTGTGGTATGAAATGATGTAATTTTGAACGCTTTTTTGAATGTGCAGTTCAATTTAAAGATTTACAATGGAGAATTCTTTCACATGATCTTACGTGTGGTGATATCAAGGGCCTTAAGTTCGTTCTTCGTCCATTGAACCACCCCAAACGAGTAGAGTGTAACAGGGACGGCAAGCATGTTAGTCGCAGATATCTTGTTCAACGCCGACAGATTGGATGACCAAATCTGTCGGAGAAGATGCCTATATCTGTCAATTCGCCAAACAATCCTGTTGTTTAGGACAGCTGTAAAGATCTTATACAGGGTGTTCAAACAAGTTATTGGCAAAGCCATCGAATGCGTCCTCGGGTTGCGGATAGAGGGTCCCTGTAGCAACGGTTTCTGCTAAATATGGTAACAATAATTATTAAGTAGTCGCCGACAATTGTTCAGGGATGGTCCCGAAGGAATAACCTCTAAGCGGAGGGGTAGCTACCGTGCCGAAAGCTGAATGGCACCTCGGTGAGGTGTCTTAAATGGTGACTCTATGATACCGGGCGACTTCTCAGAGTATGCAGCCTTATCCTTGCATGCGGGGCTCTACAAGGATGGACGAACTCTTTTCCTAGCTGCTTGTGGGAACAAAAATGACACCACCACAACACCAAAAAATTGTAGATGCGGTTCACAACGATCGAACGCGCGTAGCACCCGACAATGGGTCGGCAAACCACGCGGATCATCCTAGAGTTCGGGGTGCTGAAAATAATTTGGATGGAAACACGACGAAGAACCGGCGAAATGCCCACATTGAGTGGACGAATCATCTCAAGGATGACTTGCTAGACTGCAACGATGCCAGTATTATCCCTGCTCATCGAGGCTTCATGGCGCGTATGCATACTCTATGTTGCCAAAAAAACTTGTAGCTTCAGCACGTTTCGATTCAATACTTGCGAAAACAACGTGCCTACCTCTCGAAAAATGGATATGTACGCGGAGCGCTTCCCCAACCGCTGCTTGATCAAGCTGCAGCCGAAGATGAGGAAGCGAAAATAATACCAGCCGCGGAAAGCAGGCACCTTCTGAAAGATAATCACGATTTCAGGACAAAAAGGGACATTAACATGCAAGTTTCTCCTAAGCCCCAAGATCTGGCTGAAATTGATGCCTCTCTCCGTGGAGAAATCTCGCCAGAGTCCGACCTCTAGACCATCAACTGCTCAGTTTATGGTGTAGCGAGAGCTTTAGCTGATTCAAATCAAAGGCTCAAACCAAAGATCGATCAGAAGACCAAAAGACGCTTGTATCAACTGAACAAGAAGATTGGATAGGCAAGACAGAATGCGTCCCGTGTTCCATGTGTGATTGACTACATAAAATCTAGTAGACCATTCACGGAAAGGGTTCGAAAGTTCGCCCAAGAACTAAGGATGTTGAATTACACACTGAACAAGTCAAAGCTGCTGACAATCAAGCAGCATATTGTTAACAAAATATGGTTGTTATCTGACGCAAGGAGGAGAATACAGAAGAAGGAGAAATGGGTCAGGGAGAATCAAAAGTTTCTCGCTGACTTATCTCGCCTCTTCATTGAACACCCTGTTTCTGTCAAAAATTCACACAAGTCCAATGATGTAGAGACCTTTTGGAGAGAGGTATACAAGATCCCGAAAACACTAAAGTTGAAAGAAGATACTGAAGATATCATGTGCTTCAAGGAATCTTGCGACAACCTCATGAAATCTGAAGAGGAATGTCGATCAATCACTGCCGAAAAGGGCAAAAAAGTACTTAGAGGCATGAAGGACTTCTCCGGTGCTGGACCAAATTGTATCAAGAACTTCTGGTGAAAGGAGTTTACTTTGACACGCCAACATTTGGCCCGCATATTCACCTCATATTTGAAGTCGAAAACGCCAATAACTTGTTTGAACACACTGTATAAGATCTTTATAGCTGTCCTAAACAACAGGATTGTTCGGCGAATTGAGCCTGTATGGCGTGAGATGTACGAACAACGTGGCTCGAAAAAAACTCAACTAAGATTTATTCAATCGAGTGCCTTGCTCGCGCTCGAGGAGAGAGGACTACACAGTGTGACAGCAGACCAAAGAGTGATCGTACAAAGATGGACGTAGCAAGGCGCGGAATCCCGTTAGTTACAGGGATAGGAAACTCAGTATGAGAAGCGCTGGAAATGTAGATCCCTACAATCCCCACAGTACTCCCCCCAGTGTGAACGACTTCGGTTTGAATGATGAGTTTCGTTACGATGACAAATAAAAATGTTTATAAAAAATTATTTATACGTAGGCTAAGTTACATTCAGTAATTATTTGTCAGGTGTAATTACTAATAATATTCGTTGGCTTTACTTAAAATTACGCGCGCGCTTAACATTACAAATGCCTTTGATAAGGTAATAGAATAACAAGCTTACAGATTAAGTAGTAAGAATTACAGAATTAACGGATTAAGTTACAGGAATCTTAACTTAACAGGTCAATTGAAAATACTGTCGAAATTATTAGATTTGCCATAAAAGATTTTTTAAAATTAATTAAATTAACATATTGCCAGGCGCAAGAACTTGTACAGAATTTCTTGGATACTAGTCAGTCGAAATGTTGTGTGCGTTATCGTCTCGGTGACGATGTGTTAAAGTCTACTTCTACAAGTCTATCTGATTTATAAATTAAATGTAACCTTTTTTGGACCACTGTAGGTTCTAGTAACAGGCTTTGTGACGGTTGGATTACATGAATCTTTGTCGATTTGTGTGAAACGTTCGACGTCGTCGCGTACAAAGAAGGCTGGTTTAATGTTTTCGATAGAAACCTGGCGAGGTGCGCCATTGACGTCTATTTCGTAGACCCTGTCGGAGATTCTGTTTATTATTTTGTGCGGACCTGTGTACGGCCGCTCGAGAGATTTCTTGACGTGATTTCGGAGAAAAATGTGAGAACATGACTCTAATTTTTTGAAAACGAAAGTTTTTCGTTTGTCCCTGTGTTCGACGGGAACAGGTTTGATTTTCCTCATGTGTTCGCGAAAATCTTCAAGGAAAGAGTGGGGGTCGGGTCGGAAATCCTCGGGCAGGACGAACTCTCCAGGAATGCGAAGCGTGGTTCCGAAAACGAATTCGGCTGGGGAAGCGCCCACGTCAAGGACGTTTGATCTAAGGCCTAACAAAACGGTTGACAACGAGCGCGACCAGTCTTGGTCGGCATGACACATGATTGCTGCTTTGAAGGTACGATGCCAACGCTCAACCATGCCGTTGGAAGCGGGATGATAAGCGGTGGTACGGATTCGGTTGCAACCGACTAACTGTAAGAGAGCGGAGAACAATCGCGACTCGAATTGGCTGCCCTGATCCGTTGTCAAAGTCTCGGGTGCGCCATATCGGGAGATCCACTGGTCCACGAAGGCTTTGCAGACGGTTGTGGCTTCGATGTTACTAAGTGGTATGGCTTCGGGCCATCGAGAAAAACGATCGATTATTGTAAGACAATATTTGAAACCGTTGCTCTCCGGTAGGGGGCCGACTATGTCCATGTGGACATGTTTAAAACGGCTGTCAGGGCTGGTAAAATGTGCTGGAAGAGGATGGTTATATCGCGAGACCTTTGACTGCTGGCAAGGTACGCATGCCTTGCACCAGAGAGAGAGGTCGCGATGCATCGATGGCCAGACGTATCTTTTTCGGATGACGCGATCCGTTACCTTAGCGCTAGGGTGAGCCGGATCGTGGAATAATTCGAAAATTCGTTTCCTCAAAACAGATGGAATGTATGGGCGAAGTGTTTCGCCAGTGAGGTCGCAATATAAAGATGTGCGATCGGGCCCCCATTGAAGTTTGCGGAAATTCAAAGAACAGTTGGGATCGGCAATGATCTTTTTAAGTTCCTCGTCGACTGATTGAGTCTGAGCCAACTCGAGAAGGCTGAAATCCGTGGGAAGAAAAGTGATGTACGGTTCAAGAAAGCTAATTTACAATGGAAAATATATCTTAGATATTAACGTATACAATATTGCATTTTTATATTTGAAAAAAAAATTACATATTAAAATTAACCCTTCACATATACTTTTTAACTTATTACAATAATATTTATGTACTACAACTTAGTATGTATAAGCCACATTAAAAGAAAAATTCGATTTAAATACTTAGGACCCGGTAAACCACGCTTTACCTCTAATGTGTGATGGACATAAAGGTGCTTATTAGGTCGGCAAAAATATTTATATATGAAAAACCCAATAAGCACCCTTATATATAAAAAAACATCTTTAGCTTGAAAAACATGTAAAAATATTTGACGCAACAAAATAAAAGGATGTACGGTTCAAGAAAGCTAATTTACAATGGAAAATATATCTTAGATATTAATGTATGACAAGTTGATTTTTTATATCTATCAAAAAAACTTACATTTAAAAATAAAGCCTTTATACAGACTCTTCAACTTATTACAAAAATAGCTATCAACTCCAATTTAGTATGTATAAGTTACACTAGAAGAAAAATTCAATTTAAATAGTTAGGACCCGATAAACCACGCTTTACCTCTAATGTGTGATGGACCATGTGTGGTTATGGGTGGGCCAATATATTTGCATATAAAAGACCCAATAAGCACCCTTATATATAGAACAACATCTTTAGCTTAAAAAATATGTAAAAATGTTTTACATAACAAAATAAAAGTGATGTGCGGTTCAAGGAAGCTAATTTACAACGGGAAATATATCTTAGACATTAACGCATACAATATTGCTTCTTTATATTTACAAAAAAAATTACATATTAAAATTAACCCTTTACATATACTTTTCAACTTATGACAATAATATTTATGAACTACAATTTAGTATGTATAAGCCACAATAAAAGAAAAATTCGATTCATATACTTAGGACCCGATTAACCACGCTTCACCTCTAATGTGTGATGGACATAAAGGTGCTTATTGGGCTGGTCAATATATTTATATAAAAAAGAAAAAATAAGCAGCCCTATATATGAAAAAAACATCTTCAGCTTAAAAAATATGTAAAAATGTTTTATGTAACAAAATAAAAGTGATGTACGGTTCAAGAAAGCTAATTTACAACGGAAAATATATCTCAGATATTAACGTATATAATATTGCTTCTTTATATTTGCAAAAAAAATTTAAATATAAAAATGAACCTTCTACATGGACTTTTCAACTTATTACAGAAATATCGATGAACTCAAATTTAGTGTGTAATAGCCACAGTAATAAGAAATTCAATTAAAATGCTTAGGGCCCAATAAAGTACGCTTTACCTCTAATGTGTGATGGACATAAAGGTGCTTATTGGGCTGGTCAATATATTTATATAAAAAAAGAAAAAATAAGCAGCCTTATATATAAAAAAACATCTTTAGCTCGAAAAATATGTAAAAATATTTTACATAACAAAATGAAAGGATGTACGGTTCACGAAAGCTAATTTACAATGGAAAATATATCTTAGATATTAACGTATACAATATTGCTTCTTTATATTTGCAAAGAAAATTTAAATATAAAAATCAACCCTTTATATAGACTCTTCAACTTATTACAGAAATACCTATCAACTCCAATTTAGTATGTATAAGTTACACTAAAAGAAAATTTCAATTTAAATACTTAGGACCCGATAAACCACGCTTTACCTCTAATGTGTGATGGACATAAAGGTGGTTATTGGGTGGGCCAATAAATTTGCATATAAAAGACCCAAAAAGCACCCTTATATATGAAAAAAACATCTTTAGCTTCAAAAATATGTAAAAACGTTTTACATAACAAAATAAAAGTGATGTACGGTTCAAGAAAGCTAATTTACAATGGAAAATATATCTTAGATATTAACCTGTTCATGTGTTCTAAAATTTCGAAAAATTATCAATACAAATATCGCGAAAACAATTTTTTTCTGTTTTTTTTTTTTTAAAGAAAAAAATCTAAGTTCCATCTTTATGATAAATTGTAAATGTTCAGGAAAAATTACATTTTATGTCATTCTTAATCGTTGTAAAATAGTCTAAAACGCCTTAAAAGCAAAACCTTACAGGAAAGTTCAAAAACATTTGTTATTAAAAAAATGGTCGCAGTACGCGATCAAATTTCTAAGCTCCGTCGATAAAAATTTAAAATGCTCATTGAAAATGGCATTTTGTGTCATTATCACATGTTGGAAAATAATCTGAAACGCGAAAAAACAAAATATTAAGAAGAAAAATTATAATTGATTTAAATTATGTATTTAAAAATTATTTTATTCATATTCCTGTTAATAATTCATTTATTTTACCTATATATGATGTCGTATAATAATAAAAAAATTAATGAGAAAAAAGAGTTAAAAAAAGGTTGTTATACATTTTTTGAACTGTGGCTTATGAAGATGGTCTTTTCATTGACTTTCAATTCTATAGGTATAGAGTAATGGTTCAGACTACACAATGCTAGGCGACAAATTAAGGTATAGATGTAGGTTCGAAACCCCGTCGCGTTAGAAATTTTATTTGTAATATAATGTTTACAAATGTAATATATGTATTTATTCTAAGCAGGGCCATTAAAATTTATAGACAAAATCCTCACAATCAATTATTATTTATTTTTTGGATACCTTTTTTGTTATATCCTTGGAGTATGGCAATAGTGGTACTGCGCCAGTGGTGTATTTCCACCTGGGTAGTACCCGACTAGATCCCGACTGAGATAAGTCGGGTCACCTGGCCAGCCCCCGACTAATTCACCGTGATGAAACTGTTCGGGTACCCTAATCAGTTGTCCCGACTAGCCCTTGACGTAAAGTAGGGCCAACTGGTCGGTTACACGACCAGCCCCCCATTAGCATTTCCACACGGGGTATTTTTTGTTGAAAAATAATCTTTTTGTGTCGAAAATTAATCTTTTCGGTTTGAAATTCAACTGTTTGGTTCAAAATTTATTTATTTTTTGGCTAAGAAAAACTTGTGTACTTAAAGACTCACCATTTTACTAAAAAATTAATTTCTTCGGTTATAAATTTACCTACTAGGTTGAAAATTTAACTATTAACTTGAAAATTGCTTAATTTCAAATTATTTTCTGAAAATTCATGTATTTTGTTAAAAATAAATCTTTTTGTGGATAGAAAATTAATATTTTCTGATTTAAAATTCACCATTTCAACTAAGACTTTTTTCCTTTATTGCCCTTTATTGACTTTAAGTTAATAAAAATTAAACAGAAGGGGTAAAAGCCACCACAGGGTTCGTATCCAGACCCGTGACCAGCCGTCGGCGGACCTATTGTTTCGGCCGAGTCGAGCTCTGGCCGTACAGTCTTGTTCAAAAAGACGGAAGGTCCCAAAAGACCCATCGTCGGGATACATTAGAAATAAAAGGAGAAACACAAGGAAAATTAAGGAAATACAGTGCAGGACTACATATTATGGATTCATGTTAATAATTTAAAATTATTGTACTGTTTATTTCTTTTTTTGGTTCAAATGTAAATTATTTCATATTATGGAAACGGGAATTAAAATTGCATTCTTTTTTAATTCATTCATTGAGACTTTATCCAAGTTATTGTACATAATTCATAGCATGCTTAAAAAATATATATTATTTATGGATGATTCTGAAACCAATCTATTTAGATTATTACCTTTTCCAAATACGAAAATAAACAATCCAAAAATTCTAATGTATTTCTAACATTGCTAATACCTCATGCATTCCTTTTTTCAAAAATTTTAAATAAAAAGATTTCTTTCAAGAAATTGAGGTAAAATTATTTAGACCCAATTTTGATATATTGTATTCAAATTCTCTGAAAAAGTGTTAAAACATTATTATAAAATTCAGTGAAAAATCATTATAATTAGGCCTATGATTTAAGAATTTTGCGGATATACACTCGATAATCTAAAAATAGGAGGAATACTGTGCAATTATTGATTTATTGTAATCAAATTCTGTGAAAAAGTGTTTATATACTGTTATAAAATTCAGTGGAAAATCATTATTATTAATGTCATGATTTAAGAATATTTCGGGTATACTCTCGATAATGTGAAAATCTGTGGAATAAATTGCAATTTTTGATATATTGTATTCAAATTCTCTGAAAAAGTGTTAAAACATTATTATAAAATTCAGTGAAAAATCATTATAATTAATCGCATGATTTAAGAATTATTAGGATATACTCTCGATAATGTAAAAATCTGAGGAATACTGGGCAGTTCTTGATTTATTGAAATCAAATTCTTTGAAAAAGTGTTTAAATATTGTTATAAAATTCGGTGAAAAATCAATATAATTAATACCATGATTTCAGAATTTTTCGGATATACTCTGGGTAATGTGAAAATCTGTGGAATACTGCGCAATTCTCGATATATTGTATTCAAATTCTTTGAAAATGTGTCAAAATATTATTATAAAATTCAGTGAAAATCATTATAATTAATCCCATGATTCAAGAGTTATTCGGATATACTCTCGATAATGTAAAAATCTGTGGCATAATGTGCAGTTCTGGATTTATTGTAATCAAATTCATTGAAAAAGTGTTCCTATATTGTTATGAAATTCACCGAAAAATCATTATAATTATTCCCATGATTTAAGAATTATTCGGATATACTCTCGATAATGTAGAAATCTGTGGAGTACTGTGCAGTTCTTGATTTATTGTAATCAAATTCTTTGAAAAAGTGTCAAAATATTATTATAAAATTCAGTGAAAAATCACTATAATTATTCACATGATTTAAGAATTTTTCGGATATACTCTCGATAATGTAAAAATCTGTGATATAATGTGCAATTCTTGATTTATTGTAATCAAATTCGTTGAAAAAGTGTTGAATTATTATTATAAATTTAGTGAAAAATCATTATAAATAATTGCTGTAATCTTTTAAGAAGAAAAAAACCTTAAAATGTCAGGAATTTTTGGTAAAATTAAAATTTTGTTTGTTCTTTGAACTTCCCTCCAAAACCATGAAGATTAATCGAAAATTCCCCTGAATGTCGCAAAAATAATTCAGAATCCTTAGAATTTAAAGAGCGAAAACCCTGTGAAATATTTGCGAATTGTTTTAGTGAAAAAAGATCTATATATATTACCCCCCCCCCTGCCAGCCCCCACACACAATAAACACATGAGGGGCGGAAGTAAAAAAATGTGTATCAAAAAAAGAAAATTGCAGTCATATTTCAAGTTCTTAGCATTAAAAAGTTATATCTCAACAGAAGATTAATTGATATGAATTGGTATAAACAGAAAAAACTCATCTGTATCAAAGGCTTCAGAATTTTTCTATTTCCTTTCCTATCTCCAAATTGCACTTGATAGAAACGATTAGCAATCTTGTATACAAATTTCTGTATACATAAACGCAGTTGAAACGAAAACTGGTCAAATTCTAGAATGTTTTTTTTTTCCTTCACAGTTCAAATATCGTCCAACTCGTCCAAACACTGAAGCGAGACTAATTTTTTTTTTCAAAGGACAAAGAAGGTCCAGGTGCTGAGAGTTCGTTTCAAATTTCGTCGCCTTTCGACTTCAAGTATCGGCAGTTTTGAGTGATTTAAGAATTTTTGGGATATACTCTCGATAATGTAAAAATCGGTGGAATACTGTGCAATTCTTTATTATTATTATATCATTAAGCCGTTTCCGTTTCGGGGTAGGCGTGAATTGCTCGGTTGGAAAGTAGTGATGTGTGGATAACATTTTACAGGTTAGAGCCCGATAAATGTTACCAGCCAGGAACATATTTACAACTAAAAGGGAAAACGAGCTTACGTAGATTGAATGATTCTGACATAGACGAATCAGAACCAGACACTCTATGGCGCCTCGCCTCTACTTTCCTTGCTTTCTTTGCATCTTTCTCCAGTTTTTTTATTCTAAGGAGAAGCTTTTTGGCCTTTTTTGATGTATAGATTTAATATTCTGATGAACTGGAAGATGTGGAGGATGACGACGAGCTGCTGCGTCTCCTCTTTTTTCCTTTTCCCATTGTAATGATTATTGAATTAAAATATTTGAAAAAACACGTCTAGTGTGACTGACACGAAAGAAAAGAATGACAAGGCTCGCGTATCGCAGAATAGAAGAGAAACGCGCGCCATATTTTCTTTATTTAACTTTCAAAATCGTGGCTGGACTGACCGGAAGTAGGGGACTTCCATTTGATCTTGAGGAGGAGACGCGAAATACAATTTGCCTTTTCATGGGTTAAATGAATGTAGTCACATAAATTATTTGAAAACAAAACATTGTTATACTATTATTTGCCAGTGTTTGCTGTCGAGCTGACGAAAATTTTGATTTGAAAGAGCCAAAATGTTTGCTTTGGTACAATGGAGTGAAGAAAGAAGTATCACCGTTATGGAGGAAATCTCGGAACTGGTCGGAGTGGAAGCGGGGGATGAGGTCTCCCTACCATACGACGGCAAATTTTATAAAGCAAACTTTTGAGCTTCTCGAAAGTTTCGAGCTACTGGAAAGTTTCAGGTTCTCGAAACTTTTGAAATTAGAAAGAATTTTTTCAAACCTGATACCATAAGGTTCTTCGGATTGCTCACAGCAATTTTGAAATAAAAATTGAAAATTCAAGATTTTTTATCCTGACGACATCCATGAATATAATGAATTTCTTCGAAATTCCGACTGAATTTATGATCAGAAGTCCCGAAAAAACACAGTATACTGATTCGCATGAAAATACGTCAGTTTATTACATTTTTATCTGTCAATTTATTGAAATTCTCAAAAATTTAGTCGCCTTTTTGGATAAAAAATATATAATTCTTACATTTGATTCTGAAATCACTGTTAGCAATTTGGGAAATCCCCTAGTACAGGGTTTGAATAAATTCTTATTAATTTCAAAAGCTTCGAGAACCCGAAACTTTCGAGCAGCTCGAAACTTTCGAGCACTTGAATGTCTTCGAGAACTCGAAACTTTCGAGTACTCGAATTTCTTCGAGAACTCGAATGTCTGAGAACTCGAAACTTTTGAGAACCCGAAACTTTCGAGCAGCTCGAAACTGTTCGAGAACTCAAAACTTTCGAATGCTTGAAACTGTTCAAGTTCTCGAAACTTTCGAGTATGCTCGAGCTCGACTCGAAAAAAATCGACTCGAATCGATTCGAAGTTTCGAGCTTTTGGCATACTCTTAATAATCTGATATGTTTTTTTTTCAAATTTTGAACCCTTAAATTTTTTCTGAATATATCATCCTCATAAATTACTGAATTTAGAGTGAAATGTGAAATCCTAATTCAAATTCAATCATCTGTTTGCGACATTCCAACAAATAATAAAATAACCAACGAATTACTTTTAAGAAGATTGAAATTATCTCAAGAGACTAAGTTTGACCGAAACAGGAGATCTAATTCGAAATAAATCTGCAAAGGCACCTCGGAAAAAAAAGTCATGGAGAAAGAAAGATAAAGAAAGGGCAAAAAAAGGGTGAAATCGGCTTGAATGAAAATATATCAAACATGCCGATGCTACTCTTCACGAAGGGTTAGTATTTTTTCAAAGCCTTTCGTGGGATTGATTGTCGACTTGCCACTGGGAGCAACTGTCATCTAAAAAATGACATCGGCTCCCAGTAGGACCGCGGTAAATCCCATTCATGGCCACAAAGATTGTGAAAACTGAATGTTTTTGAGCAAATTTTACTATTTTTGTACAATAAATATGCATAAACATTCACTATCGTGCTTTTTCTATGGAATTACCTGCATGAATCACTGTAAAATATTCTTATTATTCAGGTCATCAAATAATTCATCTTTTTGACGCCGCCGCCAATGGGCCTATATTTTCTTCGAAGGTCATAGTCTCAGCTTTAAAATCTTGCAAAGATTTTTTCAAAAATTTATTTGTTGCAAAATTATGAATTTTTTAACAAGTATCGATTTTTTCTATATTTTTACCAAATTTCAATTTTTATTTAAAAAAGTTTTTGACGATTGACACTAACAACAATTGGATCGTGTAGTAGACACTTCAAAAATAACCCTGAATTTTACTCGATTTTTTGACAAACCAGGAACAGTTTAAAAACTGAATAGGGCTTAAAAGACCCTGTGTGTAAACGGAAGGTGCGAAAAAGAAGTGTGTAAACGGAGGGTTATGAGACCCACAAGCCCTCCGACCAACTGCAAGGTCCCGCGATCCGTAGGGAGAGATCAACGCTATGAAATATTAAAAACAAATAATTTATGTTTTAATAGTACTCGATCTGGTCATAGACCCTATAAATGTTCAAGCAAATATCGATGCAATAAATTGCATCACTTATTGCTCCATCGTAACGCTAATCCTCATCACAACAATAATAGTGATAATTCAAACCTAAAGTCTGAAAATATTCCAGAAACAAAAAGCATCTCTCATCTTTCTTATGAAGGAACACAACGTCTTCGTACTGCCATGTTTGGTACTGTTCGGGTCTTATTAAAAGGTCCAAACGGACGCTCTCAAATTGTGAGAGTAATGATTGATCCTTGTTCTGATCAATCATTTTTTACAGAATCTATGGTCCAAAAATTAAGATTACCACGACGTCGTATTCATGCGACGGTAGAAGGTTTAGCTGGAGCGCGTTTGACTACTGCTTTTCCGATTGTAACACTCAATACAGAATCTGTAATCAATCCAAGTATTAAACTGACACTGGACACATTTGTTTGTCAATATGTGACTTGCTATGCGCCTCCTAATAAACAAGATATAGATATCGATTCCTGGCCTCACTTACAAGGTCTAACTTACGCGGATCCTGAACCTTTTCCCAAGAATCGGATTGATGTTACGTTCGCTGCTGATGTTCACTCTGCGGTCATGGAACAGGGTTCAATGAAAGGTTCCATAGACGCTCCAATTGCTCAGACCACAATTTTCGGTTGGATTATTGTAGGGGCATTAGAGGGCACCTCTGCTAAGATGATGAGGAATGTTGTCGTTCATTACTGCTGTCAAGTCAGTGAGATTTCTTCTCTTCTCAATAAATTTTTGGAAGTAGAGGAGGTTTCACAAGTGAATCATCTTACGGAAGATAAAAAACTATGTGAAAACATTTTTCTGAAACTCACTCTCGTGATAACACGGGTCGGTACATCGTTCGCTTGCCATTTAAATCAGATCCTCCAATTAATATTGGGATCTCGTTCCCCGTCGCGCGGAAACAACTGTTTAACATCGAGCGTAAATTAACAGCTCAACCTGAGTATAAATTACTATACTCCAATTTCATGATTGAGTATGAATCTCTTGGTCATATGGAACGCATCACGTCATGTGATCCCTATGCTGATACGCAGCTTGTGTATATACCTCAACACCATGTTCTTAAAGAAAGATCAACTACAAGGCGCCTGCGCGGAGTCTTCAACGCCTCAAGTTTGACAACTAACGGCACGGGTTTAAATTCTCACATGCGTATCAAGCCGAAGTTACAATTGGATCTCCCTACTATTGTCATGCGATGGCTCATGTATAAGGTCGCAGTATGTGCCGATATATCTAAGATGTATCGTCAGATTTTGATAGATCGACGTGATGTTGATTTATCGCTTGGCTCAGTTGGTATGAACCAGTGAATAAGATCTTTAAATCTCTTACCGTCATTTCTGGGTAATCTGAAATGTCATCGAATGTAACAATTTTAAAAGGTAACTTCCGACGAAGCGAACCATTTTCTTCTACCTCAGTCGCCAAAGTATTCTGCAACTCTTTTTTATTATGCATTTTTATAAGCTTGTTTTTGATTTTATGATCTAAATGGCGATATTTTTGTTTAAGTACACCGTGTACGGATTCAACTGCCCAGCGAACTTTAGTGACAAAACAAAACACATTTGATTCTTCCATGGTAAGTTGTTTCCTCTTGCCTTTTAGAGCAGGCATTAAGATTTTAAAATTCTCATCCTCTAATTTTTCTTTTACATCGCGGAAACCACGACCAAGGACGAAAACATCACCTTCTCTTAGGATTCTGCGCAAACTATTTGGATCGTCAATGCCACTTTCCAAAATTCCCGCATCATTTCCGTTAGCATAATATGGTCCAAGCATGTGTTACATCCGATGACATTTTAGATTTCCCCGAAATGACGGAGAGAGATTTGAAGATCTTATTCACTGGTTCATACCATCTGAGCACAACGATATCCTATTTGGCAGAAATGATGGATAAAGATGGGAAACTGAAGATTCAGTACGTTAAGGCCCAGCCAAATGTACTTAGATTAAAAGTTCCATCTCGTTATATTTCTCGTACAGCATACAGATGCTTCTTAAAATATCAGCCTAACAGCATTGGTGTGTAATTGAAAGTGACAGTGATGAAGATTAAAATAAATAATTACATAAAAAGTATTCGGTTTTGTGTGAGGCGAGGGAACACACACTCAAAAAGCACCCCGCTTTGTGAGAGGCGAGGGGACACACACTAAAAAAGCACCCCGCTTTGTGAGAGGCGAGGGGATTCACACTAAAAAAGCAGCCCCATTCGGAGTTCAAAATCGTATCGCAACCTCCTCGTAGTGAACTCTGGAAACTATAATTTGTATAGGCCAACTACAGGCGATTCTCATCTAAATACTTATATACATAGAATACGAACATTCTTTTCCAACTTTTTTTGGAAATCCTTAACTCCCTATTTTTTTACACTACCCTAATTTCCCACTAATATAATCAAAATTATTGTAGAATATTTTATGAAAATTTAAGTTGAATGCAACCTAGAAGTTTTTTATTGATACAAATAAATAATAGTATTTCTTGTGATATAACGCACTTATTATCCATTGATTTATTATATACTCAATTATTTATCCATTTGCTATCATCAATTCATTTTTGTTTGTTTTTGTCTTGACTTTCACTTTATTGTGAATTTTTTTTTTTTTTTGTGTGTGTAAGAGAAGTTTCAGGCTCCGGAAGCTACGATCATGGTTCTATAAAGCAACCAATCCCGATGTAACTGGAACGTGTTCGTGATCCACTTCTGTTCCTTCTGTCCTAGAAGTAAGCAAGAGCGGAAAATTTACGCGAGAAAACATCGTTCAACACTGTTCACTGGAGTTAGGTCTCTAGCCGCGGATGACCTTACGCGGCAGACGGGACAGCTGGAGATGAAAATTTCACCTCCAGTTACTTTTTTAGAGCTATCGATCTTTGTAGAATGTTATGAGGAACAGTGTTGTCGGACCAGATTAAGTGATCCAAGAAGAATAGCCTTTTGTATCCGGTTCGCGATGGAATGAGCCTGACGCTGGCAAGCCGGACTCTTGTTGAGTTGACTAAGAAATGGAGCTTTCATACCTCCAAGACAGCCTATTATAAGAAATACAAGATGGGCCTTATAGCCTTAGTATAGCCTGCTTAGGTCGAAAAGAAATGCTTGATATTTCGCCATTTTTTCTTCCTCCTTCGCCGTGATATTGCCATCGGCTGGTGCCGAGAATTCAATCACGTAAATGATCTTGGTTTTCAATTTCGTATCGACGATGCAGCGTACGTCACAGAGGAGAGATTCTTGCATGCGTCTACCACCACTCCCGCTCTCCAGGAGAATAAGTAATGTAAGCGGAACATGTGTTCCAGAAGGGAATTTCCCCCGAGTTGGAACATACAGGATTGACATTTTTTCCATGCCTACTATCTATCCAAAAAGTTTAGGCTCCTCAATTTCTGTACAAATTTTCATGAAAATCTCAGCAGAAAAAAATTCTAAAAATATGAGACAAATTGCATGTTGCAGGTGAAGGTTTTGCCAATACTGACACAGAGCTTTCACAATACTCAAATTTGAGTGGCTGTAAGTCACTGAAAATAAATTATAAAAATTCTGCAAAAATTATATGGGTTTCGTTGATCCTTTCTGTGCACAGTGGTGAAATTGGGAGCCAAAAATAATCATTTGTTAATAAGTTATTAACAAAAGAGTAGAGAGGTGTCATCTCCGAAACTAAGGAACGTACAGAAGATGACTTTTGAAGAAAATTACACATTTTTGGCTTCTGACAATATTGTACGTATTTTCAATGAGCAAAAAGTTGCACTTGAATGCTTAAAAATTATTTTCTTTTCGAAAATATACAAAAGGCTTTATCATAATGGAGGCAACCGCACTATTAGCATAGGACCTTCCTGGCGCTACTGTTACACGTGCAACACTAACTTCTGTAACTCTCACACAGCTTCACATCCCCTAAGCCCTTATGCAAACAAGGGGATGCGGTTGCCTCGATTATCATAAAGTCTTTTGTATTTTCCCAAGAAGAAAATAATTTTTTACACTAAGAGACTTTCCATTTGAATAAATGATAAAAATGTTTTAAACTTTAGTATTCTACAATATCAAAACACGGAAAAAAGAGATGCGTTTCAAAAATTGATATAATGGTTTTCAACTGGCGAATTCCATATTTTTGATACATTAAAAGAAAGAAGTGTTGCACTATTTAGCATAAAATGTGTGAATATTTAATATTCAGTATATCAAAGTAAACGAGCAGTTTCAAGATGATATGAGCGTTATGAATTCGAAAGACTAAAACAATCTTTTCAAATTTACACAGGAACAATATGAGAATCTGAAATCCAATATACGACAAATTATGACTCATCGTTAGAAAGAATCGAGTGGAGGAAGAAAGCATACCACAGTGAGAGCGGTAAACACTACTAATGCACTTAAGTGTGGACATTAGGACCAATCCTGACACGCATATCTACACAACACAGTCATGCTACGCAATACATTCTTAGCTTAAACCTGACGCCTATTTTAACTCGTACATATAAACGCTCGCACGCAACGCAGAAATACATAGCTAAGAAAAAAAAGGGGATGGGGTGGGCCCCTGCCATCGCCCACTCCAGTGAGACCCAGCACACGCTTGTGGCTGATGTGCGCGGTTCACTCTCAGGTTAATGGTCTCTCCAGCGGGAAGGATCGGGATGGAAGAGTTGGAGTGCGTTAAACATCTGGGCATTTTTACACGATTGGATAGGTAGCTACATGACGGCTAGACTAGAAATTGGCATTAGTGTGTGAAAAAAGCCCGCAAGCGGGGAAAAACCACTTAATCTAAAACACCTAAGTGCTATGTTTGAAATTTAGAAGTAAGGGAGTAGGAGGGACATATAGGTTTCAAGAAAATATGTACTGAAGCTTCTTTCATCAGGAGGTCTGGGTTTTACATGCTTTCGCAAGGGATCATAAGGATAATCTTCTAAGGACGAGATATGTGCATGCTTGGATTTAGCTGTTCTCTCGTAGGATTTTTTCGCAGTTTCATGAATGTATTCTGAGTTGGTTGGCAAATTAAGTTCTTTGCGTAGAAGAGAATTTTTAGTGTATCTGGGGGATTTTGTAATGCGTCTCAGGAATTTATTTTGAATTATTTGGATCTGATTGATCTTGCATGAAAAAATGCATGGACGTGCAGGAAGCTAGAGTAGTATGCCAGGACAGAAAAGTTTGGCGACAAATAGTCCGAGCAATTCACGCCTACCCCGAAAGGGAAACGGCTTAATGATATAATAATAACATAACGTGCACTTGAAATCTTTAAATGAGATCTCGCCATTTACTATTATTAATAGTATCAGTAAATTCTACGCTACATGGATTCACTGACTAAATTCTTTGAGAATATAATTTCAGCAAGAATTCAATGGTCAACAAATTTTAACAAATAGATAGTTATTCGAAAATTGAGTATATAAGAAAAATGAATGCGAAAGTTAGCGCGCGCTTGCGCGTGCACATGATAGTCTAGTATTATATTATATTCCTAGTATGTTTGGCAGACCCTTAGAGTCAAAATATAAAGTTAATAATTGCATTACTTAAAACTAGAAACGCATTTAAAAAATGATTCTCAATTACTTATAGTTAAAACCTTTTACAGTCTTACTGCATTAAACTTTAGGTTACTATTATTTGTATCATATTATTCATTCAAATAATGATTACATAATATGGGGTGCATATCAGCTATTATAAAATGTAAAAAAAAATTAATTGTGTATCAGTTCACTTATAGTTTCCATTGAAATTAAATGTAGAATAATATATGATGCTTTTAATCAATAATTAAAAAATTATTTAAAAATCAATGTGAAAGTACATGCTTTAAAACAACTTAAACTTAAAAAAATCTGCCCGCTGTGCGGGCACATTCTCAACTTGCGCTGTGCGCGGGGCTCGCTTCGCTCGCAAGTTTGAGCACGTCTAGGGCGCGGGAGTATTGGTTCTCGCGCTTCGCGCTCGATAATATATTAATCTCGCGCTTCGTGCTCGATGATGTATTTACCTCGCGCTACGCGTTCGGTCTTTGCATTTCCCATACATTTGCATCCAGGCGTTTTAAAATTAAAGGTCAAATAATTGACAACTGTAATTTGGTGATTTTTTTTAAACCTCCTTGGTCTTTAACGAACACATCCTCATCGCGTATCTCGTGCTTCGCACTCGATTTTGTCCAAATTCTCAACTTTTCTACATTATGTTCAACACTATTATATAAAATGTATAACATATTTATTTCTATTTCTCAAGCTGGTACTGCTGATTCAGATTTTGCAAAATAATGTAAAAATTTTATTTTTTATGATTGCTTCAATATCTACTCCTTATTTTGCACTAATTTTTATTCTTAGCTACTCTGAAAAGTCTATCATTTCAATAAATTTATATTATCACAATTTATAGTATGCATGGGTATTGAAACATACATACGTATTATTATCGTCTTCTCTTTATAATTATAAAAAAGTGTGCATCCTACACAAAAAATGTTGTTATTATACATTTCATTGAAACTTGTGTCGTTTCTCCATAAATTTATTTTTTGTTTATTTTCAACGTTACTTTTTATGATTCAAACTGAAAATACGCATGCTAGTGTGAAGTGGTTCCAAGCAAATTTGTAGATATAATTGAGGGGAACAATTTTGTTAAATAAAAAGTTATTGTAGCTTGTGCCGTTTTTCCAGAACGTAAATTTTTTATCTTTGATGCATTTTTGTGATAAGAGTTCATAACAAATTTGTTGATCTTTTTTAGTTGAAAAACTTTTGTCTTTTCATTATAAATAAAAAATTTGTACATCCTCTTCAGGTGAACAATTTTGCCCATTATTTTTTTTTATTTTTTTGTGTCGTCTTCCAAAACATTATATTTTTTTATTTTCAATGTTATCTTTTACATTGAGAGAAGTTTTAGGCTCCGGAAGCTACGATCATGGTTCCTTGAAGAAACTAATCCTGGCGCAACTGGAACGTGTACGTCATCCACTTCTGCTTCTTCTGTCCTAGGAGGTAAGCAAGAGCGGGAAATTTACGCGAGCACAATTTCCAAAATTTGGCAGAATATAGTTATAATGAAAATCGTACGTGATAATTTTGGAGATATCAAGAACCGTAAATCCAATGTAGGTAGGTTTATTGAAGAAAATTTTAGTTTTATTCATTTCAAAAATGACCATATCCTCATCGAATATGGTACAACTATGAAAATTTGGTTTAGCAATTATAGCTCTTGCACCATATCTCCCCTCCCATTTTGTTACAAGCCTGACATTTTTGTGCTTCCTGACGTTTTCCATAGTCTTTCCAAAGACGGAATTGTTCATAAAATTATAGAAATTCTTTTCAAATTCGTTGATTGCTCTTTTTCTTTTTTTTTTTGAATTTTGGCACTCGATGAATTTTCGTTTGTTTCGTGCCTAATTTCAAGTACATTTTTAAATTTCGGTAATGTAGAACATAATTTTTCTTTGGTAACAAATTGGTTACTAACTTTGGAATTGAACATTTTGAACCAGGAGGCACAACGTGTTCTGGGAATATAACCTTCAGGTGAGTCATCAGTCACATTAAAAAAATTTGGATCATTTTCAAAATTTTCAAACCATTCAAAATCTTGATATGGTAAATATTCATTCATAGCTTCACCACACTGATTGTTGATGTCATAGTAAAAAATGTAGGACTCTGGATCGAATGGATTAAACTCTTCTCCCATAAATGGATTGTTTGCTTTTGCAAACCTGTTTGAGCATTGTGAAACACCACCTCTGATTGGTTTCTGAATTAATAGTAACATTTCTGTATCAGTTAGTAAATGCAGTTGAATTCCTGGGTACTTTAGCATTGCATCAAAAGAAAGTCCCGGTGTTATGTAATAGTGCAAAGGGTCTAATTTATATATTACAAAACAAGTTTTTCTAAAATTTTCAAGAATATCTGCCAAAAGTAAAACATCGGTTTTGAGGTGCAGGTCTGAATACTGCCCTAAATTTTGCAAATGAAAAGTATCCCACACTTCACACGCATATTGATAATCTTCATTGGAAATGTGGCAATCATTTAATTTTGAATAGAATATCTGTTTTGGAGGTAAACTCTCTTCTTCCCATTTTTGCCAACTGTCAACGTAGTTATATGGGAATATACCTTTTCTCATCAACAGATTGAATTCACTGTCATTTTTGCAAGATTTTCTCGTAATTGTTTTTTCACTGTCATTGAGATATGAGGCCAGTTTTTCTAGACTACTGGGCATGAATCGGAAAGAATCGATTAATCTGAGTTTAACTTTAGTATCTGGAACATCTTTCGTAAATGAGATATATTTTTCTTTATTAATTGGCAGTAAGAAGACGTGTCCCTCAAAACTTTTGGCTAACTCTTTAATGAAATGTGTGAGTCGTAGCCAGATAGATTATGGAAAACTACTGGAATTACATGAGAGTCTTTGTAATTGACGTTGCAGCTTCCGTGTGCTGGGCCATGGTACTTACCTGTGAAGTGGCAATGATCGCGATGTTTAACATCATCTTACCTTAATTCTTTTTCACAAATATGACATACTTTAGCATTTAGAAAATCTTGTTTTTGCTTTGGTGGTAATTTTTCCATTGGTACGGGATTTTGCAAACGAGAATTTACTTTAACTGTTAAATCTTTTAATTCTTCTACAAACCATTCAATGTAGTCTTTTTCACGATATACTTTTGGTTCTGAAATGGAATCTTCGAAACTGCACTGTGTATAATACGCAACACTCGTAGGGATATGCTTTTAAAATGTCGCTTGATCTATTTCTGAATTTGTAACCGGCTCCAGCAAACATTCAATGTCTGCGTACACGGAAAATGGTACATTTTCTTTGTATCTATCATTTTAAAATTTTAATATGTTCCCACCCTCCTCCTCTGTTGGGAGTATGACTCTACAGTTATTTAAATTTTCACAATCAGCTCGGTGGTTTATTAGGATTGTGTGGAATACTTCCTTTCTGTTCTACCTGTTCTTCTAATCTCTTCCTAAGCACCTCCGCGTAAATTTTATATTTTTCTGGCATGAGAGTGATTCCTCTATAATCTTCCACTTTTTTACCCCCTCCTTTCTTCAATAAAGGAACTACCAAACCTGTTCTCCACTCTTTCGGCCATCCTTCCCCTCTCCACACTCTATTACATACTTTCTAAATCTCTTATTTAACCCTTCGTCCGCCAAATTTCAACGCTTCATTCTCCATCCCATCCTCTCCTGTCGCCTAGTTTCTTTCTAACTTCTCAATTGCTCGACTAACTCACTGGTCACCTAATTCCCACCTTCCATTCCTCCCTCCGTGATGTTTCTACCTTCCCCCTCACCTTGCTATTCACCCCTCCTAGAAATTTCTTGAAATATACCGTGCATTTATCCATACTTATATCTTCATTCATTCCTTTCCATCCACTCCTTTCTCTATTGATCACCTCCCATTCTCTTTCTTCCTTTATTGCTTTCTCTACCTTCTCCATATACCTCACTTTCTCCTCCTGTCGGTTTACATCCAGTAATTTCTTGTGTTCCCTTTTTCTTTTATTATACCACTTTCTGTCTATCTCTCCTCTTGTCCAACT
Source organism: Andricus grossulariae (assembly GCA_011634705.1). Classification (NCBI taxonomy): domain Eukaryota; kingdom Metazoa; phylum Arthropoda; class Insecta; order Hymenoptera; family Cynipidae; genus Andricus; species Andricus grossulariae. Next base: position 137,715,531 of record JAABKJ010075445.1, read on the forward strand.
CTTTAAAGATAACTTCATACGCTCTTCACTCTTTACATATTCCACATACCACCATTCTCTCTTCTCCCTTCTTTCTTTCTCACTTGGCCTAATTTCTTCCACTATCTTATCTACCCTTCCCCTCACCTTACACAACAGCTCATCCACGCCTCACCCTTCTTCATACAAAAAAATTTTCTTTATCCATCCTCTTCGTATATTCTCTCAGCTTCTCAACTTCCCATTTTTCCATATTTGCTTTTTTTTCCTGTCGCTCTCTCCTTCTTTCTTCCCTCTCTTTCCTTTCGATCTCCCATTACAAATGAATCATCCGGTTTTCCCCAGGATTTCCAAAAGAGTCCTACCCTCCTGGTCCACCTGTTTGTCTTTCGATTTTCTCCTGAAAGTCTCACTCTTTTCATCCGATATTTCCCCTCCCTGTTCCCCTGTCCACACATTCAGATCACCTGCCTTCTATCGCTAGCCTCCACTTCTTCCCCTTGTCGCGATGGACCCTCCCTATTCACTTCACTCAATTTTTCTTTCTCATCATCCCATATGCACGCATTCCCATTTATCCATATCCTGTCTTTTCCGATCCGCACCGTGTTTTCTTTCACTCTTTCACTCCATGCTCTTTGTTTCATCCACTTTCTTCTTCTTTTATTTCACTCATATCCTCCTTTATCCTTCATTAGCTCCCCTTCAAAGCTTTCTTTTTTCTCAAGATATTAACTTTTTCTTCCCCGCTGCTCACTTTCACTATATATATACGCGATTCACCTTCATTCCTCCTTCCCACTCCATTCACCTCTTCCACGTGCACTTTTGCCCCAATTTCCCCCATCAACTTTTTCACTTCTTCTCTTAGTGATTCACTATCCACTCTCATTTCTTTGATCACTATATTTGTACATTTCTAGGATAACGTTCTCATTCTCTTCTTTTATTCTCTTTCCTTTTCTACCCCTTTATCCCCTTTCTTTGTAACCTTAGAGTTACATTCTAGCTTTCTCACTCTTTCTTCCAACTTCTCCATATCATATTTTCTCTCTTTCTCACTCATCCTTTGCTTTTTCTCGATATCCTCCAACTGCTTCCAAACCTCATACTTTTCTTGCCGCAACACCAGCTCTCATTCTTCCCACTTCTCTCTGACTTTCCTTATTTCCTCCCAAACCTCGTCCCCTCGCTTTTGCATGCCAGATCTCGATCTATTAAGCAGATCTCGATATGACTGCCTACCTCGAGTCCTTCTGTCAGCTGTTCCCCCTTCCTTCTCTTCCGACCCCAAGTTCCCTGGCGTAGTAAACTGCACCGCTACATAAATTTACGTGGAAGGGTAGTTTTTGGGAGAAATTGTAAAAAGGGTAAATTTTCAAGTGTTCAATAATTTATTTAGAGTTCTGGATCATCTTCACGTAGTTCAAGTTTGTTTTTACACTTTTATAAAATTTTTGATTACGAGGGGTAGGTATGTATGACTTAGAAGTAGTTTTCTGAAATACTTATCATATGTTTCCGGAGAGCAAAAAAAAGCAAAAATATCTACCCTTATCGTTTATTTAAAAAAATATGGCGTTTTCCATGTTTTATTTTGCCTTGGTGGCGGCGCTGAGTGGACGGACCTCCCTGCCATCTAAGCTTGCATGAATTCAAATCTGAAAGTACAGTAGGACTCGTCGCATCGGACCTCGCCGCATCGAAATCCGCGGAGGGGAATAATTTCCACTCGTAGATTTCTCCGCCAGCCTTGATGGCTAGGCGCACGCGCACGGGGTCGCAGCAGACGCCATGCGATGGAAGCTAGTGCTGTATACGACTTAATAATCGACTTGAAATACGTAAGAAAATTGAAATCATTGATCGATCAGAGGCAGGCGAAAGTCGCGACTCGCTTGCAAGCAAGTTCAATATATCAATGTCCGCTCTCCATAGGATTCTCTCAGAAAAGTTGAGAATCCGAGATTCTTGTGGGAAAATCAAAGGTTCTAGGAATGACAAGGAAAAAGTTGTAATGAATTACATAGAGAACACACAATTTGAAAAACTTTGTATGAGTGGTCCCGGAGAAAAAGAAGTCCCGGGCAGCCTTTGAGTGGCTCTATTTTAAAAGAAAAAGCTCTTCAATTAAATAAAGAACTCGGCGGATCAAAAGATTTCAAAGCTAGTAACGGTTGGCTTAACGTTTTTAAAAAACGCCATGATATTCGCCAAATAACAGCGCAAGGAGAAAAACTTGCTGCAGATCACGAAGCAGCAGAAAAATATTGTCAAGAATTTCCTAAAAAAATTGAACGTTTCCATCACGACAATATTTATAACGCAGACGAAACTAGAGCTTTATGGAAAGGATTGCCTCGGAAAAGTCTTGCCGATTAGACAAAAACAGAGGTTAATGGAGGTAAAGTATCGAAAGAGCGCATAACTGTCATGACATGTGCCAATCTCAGTGGTTCTCATAAAATACCGTTGCTTGTCATCGGAAAATCTCAGAAACCGCGATATCTTAAAAATTCATTAAACTTGCCAGTTTCCTATAAAGGACAGAAGAATGCTTGGATGGATGGAACGGTTTTTAAGCAGTGGTCAACAGAAATCTTTATACTTGCCATCAAAGAACGAAAAGTCAAAGATGAAAACTTTGGCGACGTTCTGTTGATTTTAGATAATTCTAAAACTCATGAATTGTCAAACGGAGAAATGGAATTCATATCCGAAGGCGTTAAATAAAAAAACTGAAAGTTTTGCCTCCTAATATAACTTCTCTGTTCCAACCTATGGATCAGGGGGTTATTGAAAAACTGAAAAGGATGTACAGAAGAAATCTCCTTCGTGCTTTAGTTTTGGAAGATGACGCAGATGCTGTACGTGATTCAATAAAACTTGACTAACCCTGAGATTTTCAGGTTAATACAAAATGTCCATGGTTTTGAAGAGTGTTCAGAAAATAGTTTGTCTAAATGATTGGATGCAAATGATGAACAACAAACTCGAAAGGAATATGCTGAAACGGACTCAGAAGAACAAGCAAAGTTTTCTAAAGAGGATGCAGTAGCTGGATTAAATACTTTTATTCTTTGGGCAAAACAGGAAAAGTCTGTTCCACGGGATTTCTTGTGCGAAAGTATACAAATTAAAGAAAAGATGCTACGTGAAGAGTAAGTAAAATAATTCTACAGAATAAAATTTGAGAAATGTTCTAATTTTATATTTTTGAGTATATATATATATATATATATATATATATCTGACATATTTACTGCTTTATTACCTCTTTCTCCAACTTACTCTGTGATTTAATGCGTCTCTGAAATTCTCTAAAATGAAACATTTATATTTTGTCACAGCACTTAGGAATTTTCAGGTTCCAACTCTCCACTAAACACGTGCGCTTTTATGGCAGGGTGAATGTGGCACAGCCGCCACAGTCATAAAAAACACAGTACATTTTTCTGATTTTTTTTAAGGAAAAGGGTGCGACGTACCGAAAAAGTTTAAAGAAAGATTTCCAGCTTCTAAAACGATCTAACAAATTGTTTTTTACCATTTCACCATAAGACTCGTATTTATTCAAACGTCGAGAATGTTATTAAAAAATCGAAAGCTTAAAATGTTTACTTTTCAGTCTAGTAAAACGAAATATAAAAAAGGGCTGAAATAGTATACATTGATAACATTGATAGACGTTATCTGTTATTTTAAAATTAAAATCGTCGTTTTTTTGCTTTGAACGTCAAAAATGCTATTAAAACATGAAATATTCCATGTATGCGTCAAAGAACGAAAAGTTTCAAAGGAATAAAATATAAAAACTACATATACTCCAGGTCCAATAGAAGCCGGTCCCGTCTTGTAATTCCTAAAACAGCTGGTCCACGCAGTTTTTCAGCGGGCAGGGCGACAGACGATTGCGACTCTCGCCTCGGAAGGGCCGCAAGACGCGAGTACTCAGTCGAGGATATCATGTATTCCAATTGGAAACGGTCTCATATTAAATAAAATAACGAATGTCTGAAACTGGACACACAGCAAAACCGCTTTGAAAAGACTTATATCATTTATATTCCTCATCTATTTTTCATGCTTCGCGGATTAACGCAACCAGCACAATTTCAAATGTCAACTAATCGTTTGATATTTAAATTGACCTGATAATTTCATGCAACCCGACTTCGATCATTTCAACTTTTGGAGGGAGCAGTCGAAACGAAAAAGGTTGCTAGCATGATAATTTTAGTACTTTTTGAATACGAACACGGAAAATGAAAATATTGGAATATAAATCATCATTTAAATACGAGTTCTGTTTTTATTTGCGTGCGCAATATGGGTGGAACTTTTTGGAAGTGAATTGTTTTTAAAAAACATCAATTGCACACGAAGGCTTAAAAAAGTATGTTTTGAAAAAAATCAATCTTGAGTACACATTGTTTGATATTTTCGATAAGAAAATAGTAACTTTTTTTACAAAACTCTCGACAAAACTAGACACCGCACAGTAGTACAAATCTGAAATGTGCTAAGACTTACCTTGCATTTAAATTGCAATAAATGGTTAATAAATTGATAATGAAAATGATTTATTTTCTTATAAAAAATATGTTTTTGATTATTAATTAAAAATGTTTATAATTCATTGTACTCTTTACTGGAATATGCTGCACATTTTTACACAAGACTTGTGAAGAAATGTAAATGCCAGATTTGCGCAACAGCCTGATACTCTGCACCACTTTGGGAAAAAAGTAGTACTCATTGTTTGACCGATTAAACGTTTAAATAATTCGATTAGACATTTAACCTGTAGTAAAGTTCAATCGTTTTCAACTTATTTTCTTTTACTTAAACTAACTTCACGTAGTTCAGATTTTCAGGTAAATATTGAAACCAAAAGACATCACTTGAGCATGCTCTTAATCACATAGGCAACACAGAAATTTGACGATACACTAATGTAAACGCTTCAAACAAAATTTTCTGTAAGTTTTTGGATCACAGAAAAAACTGGGGTTTCTATTGGAACCAATTTTTGGTTCCAAAGGAGCTGCAACAAAAAGGATCCTCTCTTGCTGAAAAGGAATCCAAAATGATAATGGTTTCTGAATGAACCCAAAGTATGGGTTGAAACGGTTCCAATGGAGCCCTTTTTTCACTTCAGCCTTGAGTCACTACGGAGATTAAAACAAACAGAAATACATAAATAATTATTCCAGTAATTATTTATGTATTTCTATTTGTTTTTCTATTGTTTTTTTTCTTCAATTCATTAAGTTTTTCAATTAAGTTATCCACAAATCATCTGGATATAACCTCAAGCATCTACTATCTTGTCATGAAAACCTGCGGGCTCGTTTTATGGCGCCACCGTCGAATATACGCCTGCACTCCTAAAGCATTGAGTGACCACAGCCTGCGATCATCCAACTATTTGAAGTGCTCCATAGGTATTCACCAGTCCTCTGGTCGGCTCTAGAGAAAATAATATTCACCAGCCTTCTAGTAGGTCATCTCACCCATCAGTTAGCTCGCTAACACTCCCTTCCTTTTCCCTCCAGCTTCATGGTAAGCTCTTCTTCCCATTCATCCACTTTTCTCACACCCTTTTTTTTCTTGAAAAGTAAGTTAAAAAAAAATCTTTTTTCATATTTTTTATTCCGCTGCAAGTGACTCGATATTCGGGCAGTCGTTCCGATAATGCCAGGCGGCGCAGGGGCCGCATGCGCAAAAAAAGACAGATAAAAGCAAAAGGCGTGATTACCGGGGAATTCGCGCATCAACTACAGGTCGAGGCGGAAGGCCTTGCCCAACAGTGGGCCAGTATTATAACGAGGGATCCCCGCGGGATCGGTACGAGTCCAACTCACATAGTGTTGTCGTCCGAGACGAGAAACATCAAGCCTGGCTCGTTTTCGCCTCGTTCATTCCTCGGTTCCGTCTCGTTTTCCCGGGCCCATTCCTCGGTTTGTCTCTTCATATTCTTCCTCGTCCCGTCTCGTCCTTTCTCGTTCTCCCCTCGGTTTTTCCGAGGAATGCGACAGATGTGCGCAAGTAAAGCGGACAGCTCGCAGGAGCGTTCTTTTGCTACTCCGACGCGCTAATCGTAATTAGCGTTCTTTAATGAATAGTTAAACTTCAACAGAATAAAATAAAAAAATTTAATAATCGCAGAGTTTTGGAAAAATCGCGTATTTTACTGTTGTTCCTTAATCTGCCTAATATGCCAAATTTTTAAAATTTGCAGATTTTTATTTGAGTTCATATGAGTAAAATTGATTTTTTGTATGGAGGTCTGAGAATGAAAGAGATATAGAAGCTCTCAAAATTACGAATTTTTTTTAGCATAGAAAAACTTTTTTATGTTCAAAACGTACTTCCAAAAAAGTTGAAAAGATCAGATCGTTAAGAGTGACGAGTTGATATAAAAATTCAGCAACTCGTTGTTTTTCAACGATCTGATCTTCTCAATTTTTTTGGAAGTATATTTTGAACGTAAGAAAGTTATGCTATGCTTGAAAAAATTGTCTGTAGAACTTGTAGACTTTTTTCATTTTCAGGTCCTTATAAAAAATAGAATTTTCCCTATATAAACTCAAATAAAAAATCTGAAAAAATTGTGGAAATGAGGCATATTATGCAGATTAAGAAACGAAAATAACATTCACGATTATTCCAAGACTGCGATTAAAAAACTTTAGACTCTCGATTCGGCTTCGCCCAACCGCAAAATGTTGATCGAATCACTTGAAATTTTATACACTTTATTAGGTACCCAAAAGGAAACTTTTCAGTGCCTGTTGGACTTGTATGCAGCATCCCAAATCGAAATTTTAGCGCTCCTTTAAATCCTCTAAATTGTAGGACTTAATAGGACTTAGGAGGGCTTGTAGAGGTCTTAATTTGTATGAGATTAAGCCCTCTTTTAGTCCTCCAAATTGGCACGAAAGTCCATTTTTTCCACTTTCAGGGCTAAGAGAGGTCCTGCTATAACCCTCGAAATCCTCTAGACGAAAAGTGTAGTTACGTGTAGTGACGCAAAACTGACGAATTGATATGCAAGCTTTTATGCATATGCATGATCTTACGTGTGGTGACATCAAGGGCCTTAAGTTCGGCCAAAAATATGCCACGGCACTTGCGAGATGGATGCAGAAAGCTGTCATCCTTGGGTCACTTCGTGTCCTCAAAACATACGAGAGTTTCGCCAGCCTGACGGTCCTACTGGAAGCCGATGTGATTTTTTAGATGGTGGTGGCTCCCAGTGGGACCCTGCGGTGGTTGTTAACCTTTAGTTTTTAATTATATATATAACATTATGTCTGTGATAAGTCACAGGCGTGCCTTCACGATTCCACGGGTCGTTAATCGTAATTCTTAAGTCTCGAATCGCTGATAAAGTGTGATATATACATAGAACGTTTCATCCAAAGAGTCAAAAGTAAGAAACTAACAAAATAACTCTTAAATTACATGGCCTTATAATAAAATGCGTGAAAGTCCTTTCCGTATGCTTCAAATATGCTTTTTACCGGTACCTATGGTGTTTACACTTCGGAAAAAAGCCAAAACTTTTTAAAAAATAATCTTAAAATATTATTCAAACCTTTTGATACTTAAACCAATTTCTAGATGTATTTAAATTTCAACTGCAAATTGTGTGACCTACAAAGTTATGTAGCTTTTAGGGTTTTAGTTTGACCAAAAAGTGGTATAGGAGTTTTTAACATAATTGTTCCGGGTGTGGCGGCGGGGGGCAGAATTCGGATTAGAGCTTTTTTAAGTAGCATTTTTTAATTCAAAATTCAAAACTTTTGTAAGTCTTACAATTTTTTAATTCATGATTTTTGGGTCACTTGAAACTGCTGTAGCTTTTGGGATTTTGGTTTGATGGAAAAGTGTTATACAACATTGCCTTTTTTTCATAATTTAACAGGATGAACATAATTAAATGTTCTGAGGCTAACAAGACTCATCCACAATATATCAATTTTTGTAATTACGAGTGCGCCACAATGGGTACTAAGACCTCAGGTATGGCTGCGCACCCATTCCTGGGGAGATGGTCGAAATTTAGGCTTCTTAGTGCTTCCTCAAGCGATGCTGACTTAGTGCACCAATAAAGACATTAGAATTTTGAACACATTTTTGTATTCAGCACTTCAAATATAAATTAAATGTAATAATAGATTTCACTATGAAGGCATGAGAACGACAAATGGATAACAGCTAACAATGAAATTGAGGTGCCGGATGCAAAAAGGAGATATAAAATTATTTTGCTGGAGTGGGGAGGCCCCTGGGCACTCGAGAATAAAGTTTTGATTTTTAATTTTTAAAATACGCTATTGTATTGTAAATTTAATTACGCATCTTTTTCTTGAAATAGAAAAAGTTGTAGCTTTTTTACTTTTTGAATTATTTGCAAAAAACTGTTTTTTTATCTGATTAAAATATATCGATTTTTTTCAGTTCAACTCGTGACGAATTCGGAGCTTTTTAATATTTTTTAGTGAAATTCATAAGAAGTATGCACTGATATCTTCTGCGAATAATGACGGTAACAAAAGTAAGAATGTGAATTTTAAAAAAAAATTAATAATTTTTTGCCTAGGCGTTGCACAATTCGTGCACAAACAACTTTGATCGTTTCGGGAGTCGAGCGACTTTTGAGCAGGCAAAAACTGTCAGTGAGAAAGTTGGTCAGGAAGGTTCAAAGAAGTTTTCTGGAAATTTTTAGCTCAATTCAAATAATAGTTAACAAACTGTTGATGTTTTAATTTTCCGGGACGATCGATTATCTCCCGTGTAGGCTGCGGTCCGGACGGTAAGCCGTTGTTGCCCCAGAGTTAAGTGAACTCTGTCTTAGAGTACGTCAGATATTTTTCAATTCAAATGCAATAAAACATAAAAAATCATGGTTTATCATAATTTTTTGTTTCCTTTCTGATTGAAATATTTAAAACTTGCTGCTTCTAGAGACATAAGCTTCATAAAATTCTTAAAAATAAAGAATCTGTACACGTTTCCTTTCTTGTATCCCACGTGTCATGAAATACCTAATTGTGCGAAGCGTAGAGCTCCACGCTGGGGACGCGGCGAGTAGTGGGGGAAGTGGTGGGAGAAAAAAAAGTAGAGGCCTCAAGCTGCCGCTCCGTTCGCGTTCAAAGACTCTTTTTCAATAATTTATATCTGATGGAATAATGCAGATACAAAATTTCAGATTGCACCCCTAGAAAGATCAGTTAAAGAACTTATAGAATCAATCATAATCCGAAAATCGATTTTTTGCCTAGTAGATCCCTTTTCTCAGATCGCGTCACATATTATTGCAGAATTATTTTGCAATATTAAAAATCTTTTCAATAGTTAAAAATTTGCATTCTCGCAGTTCGTTTTTCAAATTCGGGTAAATTAGAAATATCGATCATATTGACGTTCTTTTTGTATATTTTAAGGGTGTTCGTGATGAACTTATAATACAAAAAAAACTGTATTGCTGGAATAACGTTTTTCCTCTGGTACTCCAGAAGAAACTTTTTCCCTCAAGTTTTATATATATATATATCGCTTTTCCTCGGAACTTTTTCTACTACATTTTTCCCCTCAACATTTTCTGTAACGTTTTCCCTCGGAACTTTTTCTATCACATTTTTCCCCTCAACATTTTCTGTAACGTTTTTCTTCGGGACTTTTTCTATCACATTGTATCCCTCAACATTTTCTATAACATTTTTCCGCGGATATTTCCGAGTAACATTTTTACCTCGAGATTCTGTTTACCTTGTTTCCTCTGAACCTTTTCGGTTACTGTTTTTCCTCAAAACTCTCTGTGTCACATTTTTCCTCTGAGCGCTTCATGTTTTCTTAGGTCTAATTTAAATATACAACTTTCCTTTTCTATGGATTGCTACATGTTTATATTAAATGTAAGACGGGTGGTTGACTCGTTAGGTGCGGTTTTAATTTGAGTAATGTCAAATTCGCACCTAACAAATCACTCCCTTACTTTGATTGTCATCCCCTGACGATCATATAAGCGCCTTTTAGTTTACAGTACCCATTACATACTCTATCCCGTCTTTGCTCTGCGACCTTATCTCGTAATGCGAGCCCCTACGTGATAGCAATTTGTGATTTCTGCACCGTGAATTCAGTGCTACAGCATTTTCTGTCCGAGATACAAGTGCGTGCTGTAAATTTTCAGTCTTGTGCTATTTATTCGTTTAATTACAACTGAGTGCCCTTTTCTCACAGAAGTGTGTTTTTTTTGTGTAAAAAAAAGAGAGAAAATAAAAAGAAAGCTCCAGAGTTAAGTTTTCTTTCTTTTCTGTTTATTAATCTTTTATCAGAGTTCATGTAAGGAGTGTCCCGAGTTGTCCCGGTTAGTACCCTTTCACATATGCATATTGTTTAAATTTAATTCTTTGATTGATTTTTTTTCTTCAAAATCGACCTTTCTGAGTTTAAAACTCACTATTTGGTTGATTAATATTGTTGATCTTTTAGATGTAAGGTTGTTTTCATATTTAAATTAAAATGAAAAATCGGCCAAAATAAGTCAAGAAAGTCAGGGAATTTTGCAATTGGGATTTTGTAGCACCCTGAATTGAGAATCGGATTCGTAATCTGCGAATTCTAACTTTGGACAATTGAAATATAACCGTTTGAAATTTAAAAATGTGAGCCGTTGTGGGTCATCAAGCTTTTTGTTTTTGTTTTAATAGCAACCTTATGGGTTAATCAGTATTTCCTTCCAGTTTTTACCTATCTCTGAATTGTCTTGAATTCTTTTGAAAATTTTCAGGGTAGTTTTAAAGCTTCTAAGGTAATAATTTTTTTTTCGCTGCTTTGAAAAATGTTGAGAAATTTAAAGATTCCAAGACATTTTTCATCAATTTCATTAATTGAGGCGCCGGATGCAAAAAGGAGATATAAAATTATTTTGCTGGAGTGGGGAGGCCCCTGGGCACTTGAGAATGAAATAACCTTGAACCTGTTGTTACATGCATTTGGCTGGCACAATTGCGCAATATTATTTTATGACGTCATCAAGGAATGTTCTAGAACGGTCTCGATGTCAACCTCACACGGACAGGCTTACCTCACACAGACAGGCACTAATACTAATCCAGAATGCCGGTAACGTAGGAATGCATGATGACGTCATCAGGAGCCATCGAAAATGTTCCAGAAGCTTAGCACGGACATGAACCGCTTCTCTAGAAAAATTAAGCACGGACACGAATCACTACAGCTAGAATCTTCTCTATGTCGGTAAGGTAGGAATTTGTATCCAGAACCGGCCCTATACATCTACTTCTCGGTTTAACCATTTGTCGACGGCCCCAGGTCAGTGGCCCAATTCGAGTGCGCCGGTTTACACTGCTTTACACAACCCTTGTCGAAATAAAAATATTTTACAAATAGTGATTTGGGAATAAGATATTCAAAATGTACAACTTTTTACAATTCCAAGCATATGCATGTTGTCAAAAAAGGTAAACATTTAAATAAATTCAGTGTGGCCGCAGGATCGGGAAACCTGAAAATGACCAGGAATTTGTTGAGACAGGAAAAAAGCGGGCAATTACAGTGAATTTATTTTTTATCATAAATTCTACAACTTTCATACCAAATGATATTACGGAATATTAAAAAAAAAGTTAAATTCAATTTTAACATTTTCCATTATGAAATCATTCGGTTTACAATACTTAATTATAAAAAATTTTCCCTTAACAGTTTTCTATTTTAGGTCTTAATTTTAGAGCATACCTTTTCCATTCAAATAATTTTAAAATGCAGTTTTGTAGATTTAAACAATTTGAAAACAAAACACCGATTTTGAATGTGCGGATAATTAAACCATTTACAGATTTTAACGTTAAAAACATAACTACGTTTCAATTCGAAAGCTTTGGTAGTTAAACGAATGTCAAATATTCCATTTTTAACCCATTCAATTCGTATTTTGTTAATTGAAAAAAGAACAATTTTTTAATATTCAGCAATATTTGACTCTTCATTGAAAATTAGCAATTTTAAATAAAGTATTTAAAACCAAACAAATTAAAACGGAATTGTTTGAGAATAGAAAGCCTTGAATTTCACAATTAAACCATTTACAGATTTTAACGTTAAAAACATAACTAAGTTTCAATTCGAAAGCTTTGGTAGTTAAACGAATGTCAAATATTCCATTTTTAACACATTCAATCCCTATTTTGTTAATTGAAAAAAAAGAACAATTTTTTAATCTTTAGCAATATTTGTCTCTTCATTGAAAATTATCGACTTTGAAAAAAGTATTTAAAACTAAACAATTTAAAACGGAATTGTTTGAAAATAGAAAGCCTTGAATTGTTACGATTTCAGAATGTTAAAATTAAACTTTAAACGTTACAATTTTGATCGTTCCATTAAAAAAAAAATTTTGAAAGTGAGAGTGTTTAATTCTTGTAAGTTTTATTTTTATGTATTTTATAAATAACAATTATACGATTAATAATTTTAAACGACCTTAAATACGTATAAATTATGAATAATTTAAATAAAAATATCGGAATTAACAAATTTTTAAGCTTGAGTTTCAAAAGTGTATACTTTAGAAGGGGTTCCACTGTGAGTGCTTTAATTTGCAGTTTAGTTTTTATCACTTCAAAAGAAAAAACTTTCAGCTTTAAGACATCTAACTTTTTAATTTCAATGACCATGACAAAATTTTGCGAACCTGAAAATGACACAGAATTTGTTTCCTTGATTAAAACGGCCACCCTGTTTTTAAATTCAAGGAACAACAGTATCAATTGCTTTTTAAATTTTTAACTTTTCCAGACAATTGAGGGTCTGGATCGAGAAACTCGCCCAGCGCTTGAGATCGGGTAGAAGTATTGTCCAAACGTCTGGGTGGATATATATATATATATACATATATATATATATATATAACCCTCAATTGCATAAGCGTATGCAAGAGGCAACTTATCCAGGTAAAAATTAGATCTAAAGCCTAGACTATGATGAAAAAAGAGGGGGAGGGAGGCGGGCATTATCCTTCCTTATTCCGAGATCAGCCTAAATTTCGAGGATGAAATGGAAAAATTCTGGTGTGGTTTGTTACGAACCAATTCACATAGTTATATAAAAATTTCCTTCGCTCATGAATTAACGTAGCATCAAATATTATTCAATGCTATGGTAATCCAAATGCAGTGCTTGGAAGGAACACTCTGTATCACTCGTAACCCGAGAGCTTTTGTATCATGCTGACGAAGCATTCCAAGCTCTCGAGCAATTAGCCTGCGAACTAAAAAACGGGGTAGTTGCATAAGCTAACCCCATGATTACAAGTATGAGGAAGCGAAGGAAGGGAGGAACAACGAGCCGCTAATGAAAGACGTGCAGCGTGCATAGCGGCGTGCATACACGCATGCATATGCACCTCTAACACCACGCTCGATCTCCCTCTTGCACAGGCCGTGTTTATCGCCGTCTCTTTCTCGCGTATGCCCGAGCTGTATACGATGCCTCGACCACTCTGCTCTCTTTCTTCTTCTCTTTCCACACTCTCCTTACATAGATCCATCTCGCTCCTCGCCCGACGCTCTCCGCTGATCGACTTGATTGCGGTACTGACAGCATGCCCGCACACGTGGGTGCATCATAACATTGCCACGTGCTCGGTCAGCTAAAACAAAAACTAAGATTCTCGATCTCTTATAAAATTATATGCATGCATATATATCTATATACTTAGGTTTAGAAATAATATAAACTTAGAATAAAAATCTAAGGTAAAAATTCCAAGCCGCATCAACTACAATGCGAACTGAATTTTTTCAAATAAATTGTAATTACAAGAGAATAGTGAGATTCTTGAACCCGCAAACGCTAACGAGGTTCCTGCCTAGCAGGTGCAGAAGGCCCACGTTAAGAAATTTATCTACCTGGCTCGACAAATTGCAAACGCCGCTTCAAGTATCACGGAATTTTCCTTCCACCTTTATCAACATTTTTTCCAATCAGCAAAGATCCCTTCCTTTCCAACCAGAATTCCGCAACTCTGCTAATATCCCTACCTGAATCACCCCAACTATGAACTGTCGAGGTACATCGAACAGTAGTCATCATCGCAGTAACTTGGGCAACCTGGCACGAGCCAGAACTACCCAGACTTTTGTCCGTGTGAATCAGGATTAAATTAATCGAAGTAATTTTCTGTCATTGGGAAATCTAGCCCATAAGCCGCGAAACTTCTTTCCGGGTCAACGAAAATTCGTAATATTTTCGGTAAAAGAAAGAAGGCAGACCGCCGGGATCGATGGATTGACCGGGAGAATTAGATTTTTCAATACGGACGTAAAATTGAAATCAAAACTCCGTCCGACGGTAGGCAGACCCGTAACAAGAGTGTTACACGGAAAAAATTTATCCGTGAAAAAGTCACGAACTAGTAGCTAGGTCTCGGATATGAGAAAATTTCATCGGATATTGATGTATTCTCGTAAATAATCTGCGAAATTTGAGAAAGAATTGACGAAATTGATTTGAAAGTTCTAAAACGTTTCATCACTTTTTTTTACGTGAGTAATCACAAAAATATTACGAATGATTGGGAAAAGATACTCAGAGCACTCACGAGCTTGCCCGACAAATCTGGGAACTGAAAAGTAGGTTCGCCTGTACGTGGCCCGTACACACGCTTGCCCAAACGCGCGGTGCGTGTGTGCACTCGTATGTGTGCTTCGACCTCGTCGGATGAGTGACTAGAAGTTTTATAATATCTATTTTGTTTGGCCTCGATGGCTGCGCGTGTTTACGCACTCCTGGTTTATGTTTACAATTTTTAATAAATTGGTTCAACCTTCACCCAAATAATAGAATTTTCTACCAAAAAAGATGAATTCAAGAACATTATATCAGAGTAGCCTCAAACATCATTTTCAAAATTTTCTATCTTTATTCTGACCAATTTTTCATTTTCCCTGCCCATTAATATTCAAATACCAAAATCTTAATCTTGTTACACTTTCAACATAGAATCTTTTATAAATGAAATAAAAAATTTTTTAATTTAAATACAGTTTCAAATTTATTATCCTGACTGATTTATTATTCCCTGACTTTTGCAAGATTTCTTTTTTCAAAATCCGTGAATTATCCAGTCAAATAAAATTCCCTGATTTTTTCTCTGACCCACGGCCACCCTGTAGTATGGAATACCAGTCAAACCTATTTTTACTTTAAAGAAATGAAAATTCCAGGACCATGAGCAAAATTCAAGGAATTTTTCAGGTTTTTCCAGGTTAAAAAATTCAAGGACTCTTCCAGGACACTAGACACCCTGATTTTAATAATTTGGAAAAATTGTTCGCAAATTTCGCAAAGAAACGTGATAAAGGTTTCGATACTAAATCAGTTCGAAATAAGAAGGCACTAACGATAGTTTGCATCAGCTTCATTCCCTGATTATGACATGATCGTCAGAAGAGGGTGTTACCTGGAAATTTGATTTTCATCGCACTTTCTAACCTATTATGTACAAACCAGAAGAGTTTATGCTCTTGGTCTTCATTAAACGTAAATTAAAAAGTTCTCTACTATTCCCCTTAACTTTGGACTGAAGAAAACTTGAATCAGAAATTGCACTTTAGTTTAAATTTCTGTAGACTACTTCGTTTTGCTGCCGTTTTCATGCCAGGAAGCTGAAGTGTCCCACGCGATACCATCATGTGGCAAATTGGAATTAATATAAGGCAGCACCCAGGCGATGTACCATCGGTCTCCAAAAACTTGCACAATATTCTCTTTCCACCCCAGATCATAATCAAACATCTTTTTGTCCTTCTCGTTCGCCACACACCCGATGTAAACGAGGTGAAAATGATAAGCGCAAAGCGCTCCCGTAAAGAGCATTCCAATCATCGTGACAATGTAGAGAAGCAAGTAGAATTGTTCAATCGATCCGTCGAATCCAAAGACGAATATCGCGAGTGGAAAGGCGATCTTCAAAATCGTCATCGGGAATTCAAAGTGGATCCTGCTCCAGATGAAGAAGTTGTTGAAGGAGAAAGCGTAGGCGGTTCCCAGGAAGAGATAAAACAGGAACATGAGGAAATAGCGATGATTTTTGTGACCAACACAGCATCCGGTGAAAATACAGTGGTGATCTCGTTTCAGGATGCAGGTGTTGCACGTATTGCAGTGCCAGGATCTGGGAGGTGCTAATGACTCACAAGAGGAACATAACCTCCAACCGTTCTCCGTTTTTGCTTCACTCGAACGCACTATTATATGTCGAGTACTCGTATCGCACAACACTGTGTACGTGAAATTTCCTACTATATTCAGGACTATAAAGTTTCCCAAAAAGAAGTGGAAAAAGTAGGAAAGTGACCCGTATTCGTACAAGTTCGGCAACACCACCCAGAGTTCAAACCAGTAGAGGAGAGGAATTGCTATGAGGATAAATCCTATTGATAAAATGTCACTTGCGGTTCGGGGCAAGATATTTTTTCGAACAATCATTTTTTTCCAAACAGTTGAAATCTAGTTTTAAATGACACTTTTGGCGGGGTTGATCACGAGTTTTGTTTACTTATTCGTTTATTGACGTGTGACGTATTTTTTGTTGTACACAGTAGTGACAATGTTCGCCGCTAGGGGCAGTGATGCCAATGTTGTCGAGACGATCATTTGCACCATGATAAAAAAATACATGGTCTAGCCACGCGCAACTAAAAAAAAGTTAACCAATAGGAATCGATTCTACCACATTTGTCAATTTTTAAAGTGCCATTTTCAAATTCTCCTCGAAACTCGCGCGAAACTGTCAAAAGTGTCGTCTGCTATACTCAATGTTTTGGAATTTTTGTTACTTTGAGAATAACTGCAACATTTAGAACCGAAAAACTTTTTGTACAAGTTTAACACGTGGTATGTCCTAACAACTGAACCACTTTTCTCTATAAAAAAAAAACCTTTCCTGGTGGAAATATTTGTGTCTGACCAGGTTTTACCAACATTTACCGTCATGACCGGACATTACCGGTGAGGTCAGTCAGGCTGAGCAGTGCCCAACACTAAATGTACAGGATCGGCAATCTCCCGCCTCATCTCTGGTTTCAATCAATCAATATGTAGGAAGAAATATTATGAAACTATTGAAGGAATGAATTCTAATAGTACTTGGAATAAGTATTAAAATATGTATATTAGAACACTGATAAGAAAATAAATTATATTCAGGACGGAATGGAAATTTGGACACAATACTGAATGAGAGAGATTAAAGGTACATACAATTTTTGATATTTATGATAATTAATAACATTTTAAATATCTCCGTTTAACAGTATATACATAATTTTCATGTCACCAATTCTTTCAGAAAAATATATGCAAAAGTGACAGAGGTCTGTAATAGGATTACGAGGGTCCGTAAACTGTACAGAAAAGTTTTTTAGGCCTGTGTCCGAATGACAGTTGATTGGAGTTTGGCGAATTTGATTTCTACTTCTTCTTTAGATTATTTTCTCGGCACTAGATCTTTAGAGATGTACAGTTTTAGAATTTATGAGTGGATTAATGAAGAAATGAAATACTTAATTAAAAAATAAACTTATGATACATCCTAGAGATGTTGAGTTACTTAATACAGAGGTAAAAAAATTGATAAAAAAATCATTCAGTTCAAAGTAAACTGAGTTTTACTTTTGAGGTTACAATTTTATGGTTTCTGAAAATCGATTTAAAATCGTGACAAAAATTGTAATTTTCATTTTGTTTATTGAATGGTGGGACCTCCCCGAGATGTTCAGTCAATTAACACGGAGAAAGAAAGCTATATTGAAAAAAGTTATTCGCTTCCCAGAAAATCAATTTTCAATTAGATGGTGTCACAGTGCGTGACAGATGATTTTTCGCATTCAGGTAGTGATAAATAATCAAATTCACATTTTCTATTGTTGAACCACGAAGATAATAAAGTATATGCTTTTTGCGAATATCATAAGAAAATAGTTTGACCATAAAAGTCTTTATTTTTAATAATTATTAAAATTTAACTTCAAGGTATTGCTACCATCAAAAATACGATTTTGAACAGATCCTTTTAACTCCATGTCTATTTAAAGTTTTGAGAATTTTTAAAGAAAAACCCCATTTGCAAAAACTGGTCACTTACCTCTTTCTGCCTTGTGCCTTTCCACCCTTCTTATGTTAATTATATTTACGAAAATTATACAAACTTGTAAAAAAAAGATTGAACAAGAGTATTCAGAATTATAAATAAATATTCAATATATTTAATACCTTTTCATTAAATGTTCCTCCAAATTTGAGGAAAAAATATTTTTAAATACATAATAATTATTGTATATGTAATGGGAACTGCATTATAAAGGGTGTCCCAGGCTCAAGTGTCCGAACTTATATAGCTGTATAAAAACAAAAAGAATAAATCGGAAATTCCTTTTCCAAAAATCAGTTGAAGTTTTAGTTTTTGAGTTATAAAATATTTAAGCTGGATCAATCAGGAGCGCCGTATAAACGGTCGTGTATGCGTGAGCGGCAATCAGGCTGTGGTCACTCAATGCTTTAGGAGTGCAGGCGTATATTCAACGGTGGCACCATCAAACGAGCCCGCAGGTTTTCAAGATAAGATAATAGATGCTTGAGGATATATCCAGATGATTTGTAGATAACTCAAGGAGAAAGAAAAGGAGGAAAGGTATCAAGACCTTAAAAGGGAGCTGCAACGACTGTAACCAAAATATTCGGTACGAGTAATTGTCCTTATGAAAGGTGCTCTCGGAGGTGCGAAACTATCACTGGTTCGTAACCTTAAAGCCATACCCGCGGTCAAAAATATGCCACGGCACTTGTAAGATGGATTTAGAAAGCTGTCATCCTGTCATACATATTGCAACCGCCAACTTTTGCTGACTGAGTCAACTTATTGTTTCAGTTATTTTGATTATACTTAATCAAGACGGGAAATTAAATAAAGGGATTCCCACGAAGAAAAAGTAAGATTCCGTATTACAGTTGGAAATTCATTTTTACAGAAATGTCTGTTCTGATCTATTTTCACAACAAAAGGCCCTACTTTCTAGCTAAAACACTTCACCCTCAATTCGCTCAATTCAAAGATAAAATAATGAAAGAATTATTCTAGAAACACAGTTGAAAGTACACAAAGAAAATGAAAAGAGTAATAAATAAATTGAATATTGAGTTCGTAGACCTGTGTTTTCAGTATTGTATGTTTTTTTTAGTAGCGTGGAAACATGTCATTGATCCGATTCATGAAACAAAGAATTTTATGTTAGGGGTTTTTTCATCTGAAGGTGGGTAATGCCACAACACAATAAACGAAACAATTAAAACACCAAAGAAATTAACGTAAAGTGATTATGAGGTCACTTATTATTTTACAGCTTGTCACTCGCAGGTCAATCCCGTAGGGGGCTGTGAGCTCACGCTCAGCCTTTACTGCCTAGGCTCGAGAATGTTCGAGCCTCAGGTATCTCGCTTTTTCCGCAGAGAGAGAGAAAAGAAAAGCGCGAGAGCTAGCGCTCCAACACTATATTGACCTGGGGCTTTAGTACAACCTCTGCCTTGCTCAATACTGTTCCTAAAACGCTATTTTTAACGTCAATGACTACTTCTGGTCAACAGAGAATTTAGAATGCATTCCGCTCAAAATGATCGAAGATCATGAGTTCCAAAGAACGCGCACGTGAAGAGAACCGGTGAATTTTACACCACTGAAGTCGAGAAGCCCAATTTCCCAAAGAAGAATAACTCTTTATAAACAGTCTCTTAGCGATACAATCACTGTGGAGACTATCGTAGGAGTTTCTTCGCGAGAAAGAACGTTTTCTCTATTAGGTAGTCCACGTCACAAGATTTCAAAGTGCCGTTTTTCGGCTGTGGAGCGCTTTTTATGCTCGCTGCCACACATTTACCCCTTCTCTCTCTCTCTCTTTAACGCAATATCGTTGCATGGGAGTACGCGGGCCTGCGCTCTGAGGTTGCTCCTGTGTGATGCAATTCTGTATGTGCATCCCATAGGGTCACTTCTTTTGCCCACCCTCAAGCGACCCTTGTAACCCACAGGTTTCAATATATATAGTTGAAAGTTTGTCATTAGGACAACCGCAGGATTTTATCGGGAGCAGGTGCTAATTTAAAAAATTGCACCCGCTCCCTGCGAAATCGCGGTAAAATATCAGCTGTTACCACGTCTCACATCCGTGAGATGGGTGGCCAATCTGCGACGAATTCAATAGGATATGGAAAAATTCTCGTGTACCCTGAGGACACGGAGCGACCCAAGGACGACCGCCTTCTGCATTTTCCCCGCGATTGTCCCAGCATTTTCTTTGACACGCAGGGATGCTTTTCAGGCTATTAACCAGTGAAACCTTGGCACTTCCAAGATCGCCGATGATCAGGACAATGAGCTTAACAGAATATTTCGGGTATAACCGTCGCAACTCCCTTATAAGATAGGTCGTTCCCGCATGAGTTGGACCACTAGATAGTATGTGCCCTAAATGCTCGGGGTGTGCATGACACGCCCTGCAGCTATCATCGGGAATGTCTTGGCTCAAAATGTGGCGACGGTATGCTATAAGTACATAAATTGATTATTTACTTCATGGTTATCTAATTGCATATTGGCTATAATTTATATAATAAAAGTTTATTCATGTTTAAAATTTCTCAATTATAATTACGTAATTTCTGTCAATGTTTGTGATGTTGTGAAATCATTATACGAATTCAATTTTCAAAATTATATAGACATACGTTTTAATGTTTTCTATAATTAGTACAAAAGGTTATTATCAATTCAAGAAAATATATAAATTGAAAATTATTTGAATATTTCAATAAAAATAATCTTAAATATTATTTTATTATTAATTATTATAATTATCATTATACATATTATTATTCACTGATTCTATTGAGACTTAAATTTTCTAAAATTATTTGAAAAGCTTATTAATAAATAAAATATTCATAAATGAATGTTAAAATTTAAAAAAAATATAAAGTGCAAGTTATTTTAAGCTTTCCATGACAATAATAGTTTGATGTTTTTATGTTGTAAACGGTTTAATTAATTATTACTAGTCGATTCATTTTGTTCTAAATTTTTAATTGTATAAAGATTTAATCAAATTTGTTTCTCAATTAAGTAACATAAATTGCTTATTTACTTTGAGGTTGTGTAATTGAATGTGGGCTAATATTTTTGTAATAAAAGTTTGATTTTTCTTTCAAATACCTCTTATACAATTAATAATAATTATTAATAAATTGAATGTATAGAAATGCAATTTCAAATTTAAAGAAAAATATAATCAAAAAATTATTTGTATGTTTTAATGAAAATAATTGTTTAATGCTTAGTATGTTGTCAACTGATTATTCAGTTATCAACTTATTCTATTGAAACTCACACTTTCTGTAATTAGTTTAAAAGGTTATTAATAAATGAAATTTTCATAAATGAAAGTTCAAATTTAAAAAATGTCAAGTAAAAATTATTTGAATTTTTTAATAAAAATTATAGTTCAAAGATTCTTATTTTGTGAAATGATGAATTAATTATTAGAAGATTAATTTTTTTCACGATAATAAATTAAATAAAGATTAAAATTAATTTTTTTTCTAAACTAAGTAACACAAATTGACCATTTACTTAAACATGATATAATTGAATATTGGGTATAATTTGTATAATAACAGTTTATTTATATTTAAAATACCGTTATTACAATTAAATAATTCTTCAAATGTGCCTGATTTTGTAAAATGAGTATCTGAATTATCGTTTTCAAAAATATATGTGAATATGTTTTATTTCTTATGAAATTAGTACTAAAGGTTGCGAATGAATTAAATTTTTAAAAATGAAAGTAAAAATTAAAAATAATGCAAAGTAAAAATTAATTAAATGTTTAAATGAAAGTCACTGTTTAATGCTTTTATTTTTCGAACGTATTGATTCATTATTATATTATTAATTTTTTCACAATAATAAATTACATAAAGATTGAATTTTAATTTGTTTCAGTTAAGTACATAAGTTGATTATTTACTTTAAGGTTATGTAATTGATTAGTAGCTATAATTTGCGAAATGAAAGTTTATTTACATTTAAAATACCTTTATTCCAAATTATGTAATTTCTATTAATGTTTGTGATGTTGTGAAATGATTATCTGAATTTTATTTTCAAAGTTATATGTAAATATGGATCAATTTTTTTCAAATCACTATAAAAGGTTACTGAGAAATCAAATTTTCAGAAATGATAGTAAAATTTTTTTAAACATTCAAAGTAAAAATTACTTGAATGCCTGGATGAAAATTATAGTTGAATGCTTTTTATGTTGTGAACAGATTAATTAATCATGAGTTGATTAATTTTTTTTCACAATATTAACTTATATAAAGATTAAATTTTAATTTGCTTAAACTAAGTATGTACATAAATTGATTATTTACTTAAAGGCTATGTAATTGAATATAAGCTATAATTTTGATAATATGAATTAATAGAGGGAATATCGTATCATCTCCTGCAGCTTTTAATGGTATGAATATTTTCACTACTTATCTCATTTTGGCGTAAGTGACAATACGTGTGACTACTTTCGAATTCTCCATTTTGGCCCTAAAACTACTCCAAGTCGAATAATGTGCGTTATGATCACATCCAATGAGCAGTGAACATCATTCAACACAGGAGTGGCCACCAGATTCCTCCGGCCTTGATATGGCGGTGGGATCTAGGAGTTAATGGGTAGTCAAGCTTAGAAAATCACCATAGGTTGGCGCCTGCCTTCTAAATGGTGCTTGATCTTCATTGTCTCTAAGAAAAAAATTGTATCCAAATTTCTAGAACAAAACGTTGGTAATCTAATAAATTTATTATCGCCCCTGACATAAAGTGCCGCCTAGGTGTTCCGATGGATCTATTGAAAATGACTGACCCGGTATTACTATTAATCCCTCCAACTGTCTCCTTGTAGGACGAAGGCTCTTGTATTAAGACAACAGCTGTTTTTCCGCTGTCAAGCGTCTGCTTCAGACAACGGTCATTCCTTTTGCGTAGTGTAGGTTAATTTGAATGAAATATTGACTGAAAGGAGGACATATATAGTGTCCATTTCAGCTTTCAGTTGTTTCCTCCACATCCTTCGAAAACAGATTTGGTGCTCTGTCTTCGAGTCTGGTTTTGGTTTTGGCCTCCAGTAAATCTTCTTGAGACTGTTCACAACTCCCGTCTTCATGGTCGGATTATTATGCTGTCGATCACTTCTATCGTAGCTCCAACCTGAGGTTTTGACCCGGCAACAGCCTTCAGTGACTCAGTTGTCATCAAGTTTGGTTGTCGGGAACCCCTAGGTGACAATCACCATTTCCAGGTTACTTTGAAACGATTGCCTATAAGAGTATGTTGGATCTCTCAGATGCAACTTTTTCTACTACTTGACTATATTCGTTGTGCTGTTATCAAACCTTTTTTTCTCTCAGTCCAAAACGAAATTAAAAATTATGGAATAATTATATTATGAAAATGAAATTATATAAAATAAATCATAAAATCAATATGATTGCTTGAAAACTTAATTTTTTTATAGGAAGGTTTTGAAAACTTATTCCTGTGACTCAAGGATAAAATATTCAATTACATAGTGAAGAAATTACATTTTAGGTAAAAGGTTTTTATATTTTCTGAATAACTTTTTTTTTGAAAGTTTATGCAATGCACATAAGCCCGAACTTTTTTCATTTGAAAAGACATTCTAAAGTTAAAAGGAAAGTATGAAGAAAATTAGGTTAGGCAGTTAATCAGATTCGTATCGATCTATGCGGTACATTTTGCTGATATGTAATAGTATTCTTTTTCTTAATTGACTTTCGTCGACAATTTACTTTTTTTTTTTTGGAAATGTACTGATTTTGAAAGTATAAAATTTCGAGAATTCACTTTTTTAGGGAACTTAAAAAATCCTTCAATCTTTTAGCATCCCTTCAAATACTTTCATCTAATGTGGAATCTTTGGAGTCGATTTAAACACTTTGTGACTCTTCTAAATCTTATTATGTATTTTCTTGGGGTAAGTGAAATTATTTCATTTCTGTAATATTTTTCATGATTGAAACAAAAGCTATGCCTCTGATTGAAAAATAGCTTTGAAACTAAATCTGTAGGTATTTGAATTGAATAAATTTTTTAGTTAACACTTTGTCAAATCTCGTATACTTTTTCTGGAGAATTAAATTATTGATTTGATTATTCAGTTGAAAAGCGTAAAAAAAAAAATCAGCTGCTTACACTTATTATAAAAAACATTTCTTTGACAATTTATTAAAAAAATAATCTTATGTTTTGGTACATTTTTCAAATATTAGTTATCAGTTAGTTCTTCTCTTATGAAGAATTTTAGTTCTATCTACAGTCAGTAAATATCTGAGGATAAGGATAAGGATAAGGATAAGGATAAGGATAAGGATAAGGATAAGGATAAGGATAAGGATAAGGATAAGGATGTAAATCTGTTTTGTGCTCATTTTGCATAAAATTATTCATCATAAAATAGATTTGTTTTCAATTTTAAATAACAAGGAAGCAAGGCATATTATTGGAAAATAAGAAAAAAGAAATAATAAGATTTTTTTCAATTATAAGGTTACTTGATTGAAAGCGCTTTCATTGTTAGATAAAATTCTATCCGAACTAGTATCAGCTTAGAAAGCTAAAACGCCAACGGCAAGATAAGATCGTAAAACTGCGAGGAACAGAGACATAAAAAATGTCGACTTTTCCCTTATCCCTGCGGGTTCGGTAATTCTCCTCAAGTTGAAAGGTCGTGTTGGTGAAGAAAAGGTTTTACGATATTTCCACCTAAGGATCACTTTTCTAAGCCCAGCAATGAACGTTACAAGGCACTTTTACCAGGGTGCCAAATGGGTTCAGAACAGGCGCTGCCACTGAGAAATTGCTACTGGGAGGAAAAAATGTGTGTATCTGATGCCTTGATGAATCGATGTGTATGCGGGAAAGTGTGTCTAGGTTTTACATCCAACTGGAAAAGTCGAACATAAAAAAGCTGCTTTCTTTTGACGTTGATAAATTCATGGAAGACAAAGTACGTGCGTCTGACGTATGTATAAACGGAAGAGTTATTTTTCGAGAAAATTTATTCTGGGTTTGATTTCCCTTACGGTATTTTCATTTTCCTTGACATCTTCGATTTTTGTTGCGAATTTCGTGGGGTTAAAATAAATCTCTATTCTTTGTATTCGGGTATATGTGTCGTTTTCACATAACTCACGTTTCTCATATAGGTATAAGGGGTTCTCCATAAACTACGTTACCTTTATTTTTTTAACGTAAATTGATTTAGCTGATCTGCGCCAAACCTAGGCAAGACCAGACAGCCAAGATGATGTGAAAAAAGACTTGTTTTCATAGTGTGAATTTATAATTTTCTTATTTTTCAAACAACAAAAATTGGTACCAATTAGTTGAACTTTAAAGCGAGAGACGAATTTTTAACAAAATAGTTAAACTTTCATGCCGAAATAATAGGAATTTTTCAAAAGAGTTAATTTTCAACAAACAAAGTAATTCTACACGAAGAAAGGCAACTTTTGTACCTAAAAAATTAGTTGTTGATCCAAAAGGAGGAATTCTCAAATTACGAAGATGCACTTTCAACCATATTGTCGAATTTTCAAACGAAAAAAATTAGAGTGAACCAAAAATAGTTGATTTTTGAAGACAGAAAGACAAGTTTTTTAGGAGAGAGTTAATTTCCTTCCTTAAACTTTAAATTGTCAGAAAGGAAGTTTATTTTTAACGAAGAAAGATGACTTTTCTACCAAAAGACGAATTTGCAAACAGTCACATTTAACAAAATAAATTTCTAACAAAATAGTTGAATTCTTAACCAAATACATTAATTTTCAATCAAGAAAAATTAGGCAAAAATAGAATAGCCAAATTTTCAGTTTCAAAATTAATTTTCAACAACAAAGGAACGATTTTTCAAAAGGTTGAATAAAAAGAAATGCAGATGGTTATCTAAATAGTTGAATCCTCAGCTAAAAAGATAAATAAATAGTGAAATAAATAGTAAGAGTTTTAAATAGAAAAAATATTTAGAAAAAAAGGAAGTTTCTACAAAAAAGTTGAATTTTCAACCAAAGAGGTGAATCTTAAAAGAAATGAATTTCAAACAAAGTAGTTTAACTTTCAACCAAGTAGTTGATTTTCAGCAAAAAAGTTCAATTTTAACATATAAGTTTAATTTTGTACCAAATTGTTGAATTTTAAAGCCAAAAGGTCGAACTTAGTTGATTTTTATAATAGTTAATAATATATATACTGTCTCTTATACACTCTTCCAACTATGCTTTATGATTAGCTGATGTGCATTGGTGTTGACCAGGGAAGAATTTATTTAGAAGATGTTGAATAATATTGGTATGCTGGTTTATTGTTCCATTGTTGCATCTTCTTTCAACCGTGTTGTAAGATTAGCTGATGTTAATTGATGTTGAACTGGTTAGACTTTAATTAGAAGATGTTGGATTGTATTTGCATACTGGTTCATATTTTCTAATCTTTTGAAAGAACTCATCTGTATAATTTATTTGTTTCACTGTTGTATCTTCTTCTAACCATGGTGTATGATTAGCTTATGTTCATTGATGTTTACCAGGCAAGAATTTAATTAGAAGATGTTGGATTTTATTAGTATACTGGTCCATCTATTTCCAATCCTTTGAAAGATCTCATCTGTATAGATGGTTTGTTCCATTCTTGTATCTTCTTCCAACTATACTTTATGATTAGCTGACGTGAATTGATATTTACCAGGTAAAGAAATTGTTAGATGTTGGTTTTTGTTGGTATAGTGGTCCATTGTGTCATAGCTGTGCCAGTGTTGTATGATTAGCTGATGTTGGTTGATGTTGACCAGGTAAGGATTTAATTAGAATTTTGGATAATATTGGTATGCTGGTTCATTGTTCCATTGTTGCATCTTCTTCCAACCTTGTTGTAAGATTAGCTGATGTTATTTGATGCTGAACAGGTAAGAATTTAAATAGAAGATGTTGGATTGTGTTTGTATACTAGTTCATATATTTCCAATCCTTTGAAAGAACTTATCTGTATAGTTGGTTTGTTCCACTGTTGTATCTTTTTCAAACCATGCTGTATGATTAGCTGATGTTGATTGATGTTGGCCGGGTAAGGATTTAATTAGAAGATGTTGGATAACATTGGTATGCTGGTTCATTATTCCATTGTTGCATCTCCTTCCAACCGTGTTGTAAGATTAGCTGATGTTTATTGATGTTGAACAGGTAAGAATTTAATTAGAAGATGTTGGATTGTGTTTGTATATTGGTTCATATATTTCTAATCTTTTGAAAGAACATGTCTGAATAGTTGGTTGATTCCACTATTGTATCTTCTTCCAACCATGCTGTATGATTGGCTGATGTTCATTAATGTTGGCCAGGTAAGAATCTAATTAGAAGATGTTCGATTTTATTAGTATACTGGTCCGTCTATTTCCAATCCTTTGGAGATCTCATCTGTATAGATGGTTTGTTCCATTGTTGTATCTTCTTCCAACCATGCTGTGTGATTAGCTGACGTTAATTGATGTTGACTAGGTAAGAATTCAATTAAAAGATGTTGTATTTTGTTGATATACTGTTCCATTGTTCCATAGTTGTGCCAGTGTTGTATGATTAGCTGACGTTGATTGATGTTGACCAGGTAACGATTTAATTAGAAGTTTCGATAATATTGGTATGCTAGTGCATTGTACCATTTTTGCATCTTCTTCCAATCGTGTTGTAAGATTAGCTGGTTTTAATTGATGCTGAACAGGTAAGAATTTAATTATAAGATGTTGGATTGTGTTTGTATACTGGTTTGTGTATTTACAATACTTTGAAAGTACTCATCTGTATATTTGGTTTGTTCCACTGATGTAATTTCTTTCAACCATGCTGTATGATTATTTGATGTTAATTGATGTTGACTAGGTGAGAAAATTATTAGAACATGTTTTTAATTTTGTTGGCACACAGGTCCATTGTTCCATAGCTGTGCCAGTGTTGTATGATTAGCTGATGTTAATTTATGTTGACCAGGTAAGACTCTAGTAAAAAGATGTTGGATTTTGTTTGTATACTGGTCCATTCACTTTCAATACTTTGGAAGATCTCATCTGTACAGATGGTTTGTTCCATTGTTGTATCTTCTTCCAACCATGCTGTGTGATTAGCTGACGTTAATTGATGTTGACTAGGTGTCTAAATTAATAGACCAATGTTCAACAAAATAGTTGAATTTCCTACCTACAAAAATCAATTTTCAACCAAATATTCGAATTTTGAAACAAAAAAAGCAAACATTAACCAAAAACAGTTGAATTTTCAACAAATACATGAATTCTTAGCGTAAAATTAAATAGTTAACATTTCAGCCAAACAAAACGAATTTTCAACAAAGTAGTTAAATTTTCAACCAAAGAGCTGAATTTTTAACAAAATATGTGAGCTGTTAACCAAATAGTTTAATTTTCAACATACAAAGATGAATTGTCAATAAAAACGTGGAATTTTTAACAAAATACATGAATTTTCAAATAAATTGTTGAATTTTGAACTAAAAAAGAAAATGAAAAAATATTGATATTCAATTTTACGTGACAATTATACAAAAAATTGGTCATGCTCGCGAAAAGCAAATTCCATGACTTTAAACAAAAATTCCCTAATATTTTCAGGTTTTTCACGTGAGTAGACACCCTGCTTATTATATACAGGTACCCCCCCCCCCAAAAAAAAAACGGTTAAGCAGTCTTTTTCTGTTCAGCAGAGAACAAATTTGAAAACTAATTTTTCTTTTTTCTTTAAGGGAATAAAAATTCCAGGACCATGTGCAAAATTCAAGGACTTTTCCAGATTTTTTCCAGGTAGAGAAAAATTCAAGGATTTTTCTAGGTTTTCAAGGATTTCCAGGAGGCTAGACACCTTGCGAACTAGATAACCAGAATTTTATCCCGTAAATGGATTAATTGTATAAAAAATTCGTTAAAAAACAAATACACGTTGTGTTTAAAGGATTTGTTCGAAATCTCATTTTCTAATATAGTAATAAAGAAATCTTTAAATTTGAATTTTAGTTAAAATTTTAACGTAGTAATATTTTTTATCAGTTCAGCACAAATATTTCTTTAAATTATGATCGTCGATTGAAAAAGAGATTTAATTTTTTTATTTTCATTGGCCTTTCAGGATAAAACTTCTATCACACTGTGATATTTATATATTCAGTCTTGATTTTTTTTAAAGAGAATAATGTTTAGGTCAGAGATTTTTTATGCTCGTTCAGAATCCCTGTACCTGGGGTGCAAATATTTATTTTGGTACAAAATTATAAAATTCGATCTTTAATCACCACTGAAAGCCTTTTTCAAAACCTTTAAAATTCTAGCCTCAGAATTCTTGGGCTATTAATTCGGAATTGGCTAACTTTCTTAGATCAAAACTTTCTTTACTCACATTCAGAATCTCAATATCTAGGAAGCAATTTTTTTTCATTCAAACTCAAAATTGGATCTTTTATCGCAATCCGCGGGCAAACCTGATTCAAGCTCAGGTTAGTTAATGCCAAATTGGATAATTTTTTCTGATCAAACTTTTTTGGCCTCAATTCAGTAACACTTCAGCTCGAGAGTGAATATTTCTTTTATTTTTAAATGGTCTTTTCGATTTTACAGAATGTTTTTTCGCTCTCCTGAAAAATTCCGATTTTCTTGGTTATCTTGTTCTGCACTGCCACCTTTCAACTACCCTTACTCATCACCCATTATTCAGGCATGCACAAGCCAGGTTAAAATTTCGAAATTAGCCAATTGAAAAACGTCAAAAATCTTATTCTTGTATATTTCGAATTATAGATTGGGTGGGATATTTCGAAAAGAGCCCCGAAACCCACTCTTGTTATATGCATAACTAAAACGTTAAAAATGACAAGTTAGAATGTCGATATTTGCTAATTCAAAATCGTCAAAAATCTTGTTTATTTATGCCCCGAATTATAGGCTGGGAGAGACATCTCAGAAAGTCCCATAAGAACAACCTTTTTATTATATTTATATATAAAAATGTGAATTTTCGATTTTTCAAGAAAATTCAAAAAGTCGTTATGATAATCTTGTAGGGCGTGCAAAAAGAAGACGCGTTGGAAAGGGGTTCATGTGTAACCTAAGTTATTTATGTGACCAGTCATAGGGGTGCTTTCCCGTACCCCATGAAGCGTTTGAAATGGGGTCGTGTGTGACCTAAATTATTTCTGTGACTAGTTATGGGGGTGCCCACCCTCACCATTGAGACGTTGGAAAGGAGGTCGTGTGTGACCTCAGTTACTTATGTGGCCAGTAGTATGGGTGCCTTCCCGCAACACATGACACGTTGAAACGGGGGTTGTGTGTGACCTAAATTATTTCTGTGGCAGTTATTGTAGTGCCTCCCCCCGCCAGGAGACGTTGGAAAGAAGGTCGTGTGTGACCTAAGTTATTTCTGTGGCCAGTCACAGGGTTGCCTTCCCGGCCCCTATGACACGTTGGAAAGGGGGTAGTGTGTGATCTAAATTATTTTTGTAGCCAGTCATAGAGGTGCCTCCCTAATGAGACGTTGGAAAGGGGTTCATGTGTGACCTAAATTCTTTCTGTAGCCAGTCATAGAAGTCCCTTCCCGCCCCTCCTCCTTAGGAGACGTTGGAAAGGGGTCGCGTGTAACCTGAGTTATTCCTGTGACCAGTCGCAGGGGTGCCTTTTCGCCCCCCTTCTCATGACTCGTTGGAAAGGGGTTCGCGTGTAACCTCAGTTATTTCTGTGGCCAGTCATAGGGGTGCCTTCTAACTCCCCCTCCCACATGACGCGTTGGAAAGGCGGTCATGCTTAACCTAAGTTATTTATGTGACCAGACATATGGTTGCCTTTCCGCCCCGCATCAAACGTTGGAAAGGGGGTCGTGTTTGACCTAAATTATTTCTGTGACCATTTATGGGGGTGCCCCCCATTATAAGACGTTGGAAAGGGGGTCGTGTGTGACCTAAGTTATTTCTGTAGCTAGTCATAGATGTGTCTTCCCACCTCACATGACTTGTTGATTATTCCTGTGACCAGTCACAGGGGTGCCTTCCCGCCCTCCATGACACGTTGGAGAGGTGGTCGTGTGTAACCGAAGTTATTTCTGTGGCCAGTCATAGGGGTGCCTCCCTAATGAGACGTTGGAAAGGTGGTCGTGTGTGACCTAAATTATTTCTGTAGCCAGTCATAGAAGTGCCTTCCCGCCCCTTCTCCCTGGGAGACGTTGGAAAGGTGTCGCGTGTAACCTAAGTTATTCCTGTGACAAGTCGCAGGGGAGCCTGCCCGACCCCATGACACGTTGGAAAGGTGGTCGTGTGTAACCGAAGTTATTTCTGTGGCCAGTCATAGGGGTGCCTTCTAACTCCCCCTCCCTCATGACGCGTTGGAAAAGGGGTCATGTGTAACCTAAGCTATTTTTGTGACCAGTCATCAGGGTGCTTTCCTGCCCCCCCCCCCAATGCCACATTGCAAAAAGGGTGATGTGTGACCTAAGTTATTTCTGTGGCCAGTCATAGGGGTGCCTTCTCGCCCCGCCCCCAGGAGACGTTGGAAAGATGGTTGCGTTAGACCTTATTTATTCCTGTGACCAATCACAGGGGTGCTTTCCCGCCCACCATCACACGTTGGAAAGGGGGTCGTGTGTGACCTAAATTATTTCTGTGGCCGTTTATTAGCCCCCCCCCCCACAGGAGAAGTTGTGGAGGGGGTCATGTGTGCCCTAATTCATTTCTGGGGCCAGTCATAGGGGTGCCTTCCCGCCGCACATGACACGTTGGAAAGGGGGTCGAGTGTGATCTAAATTATTTCTGCGGCCGCTCATTGGGTTGCCCCCCCCTCCATGAGACGTTGGAAAGGGGGTCGAGTGTGACCTAAGTTATTTCTGTGGCCAGTCATAGGGGTGCCTTCCCGCCCCCCCCCCATGACACTTTGGAAAGGGGATCGTGTGTGACCTAAGTTATTTCTGTGACCAGTCACAGGGGTGTTTTCCTGCCTTCCATGAGATGTTGGAAAGGGGGCGCCTACCCCGAAAGGGAAACGGCTTAATGATATAATAATAATAATAATAATAATAATAATAATAATAATAATAATGAAAAGGTCAACTTTTGAGGTGGGTGTTGCAAAAAATCTAATTTCTTGATCAGGCCCGAGGGGCATAAGTATCAACTTGAGTGCTTGATGAACTATATTTCAGTTTTTAAGCTTTTTGGTTCTCTGCATCAAAATTGGTACAATTTAGATCGGTACCGGTAAAAAAAATTACCGGTGTGGAAAATTTTTTTTACCGATTTTTTAAAAAGCATATTTTAAGGGTGGAGTCTAGACTGCTGGCGCCTATTGTAACGGCGCAAATAAACGAGTATTCTTTAAAATTACCAGAATTATTAATAACAAATATAAAATATCGATATCAGCAATCTTGCTTATTGTCATCATAGACTAAAATACATTGTAAAAGGTTAAGGATGTGACTGAAAGTATTTCTGTTACTCTTCTTATAATTCTTCTCTACCCACATTGTATATACTTCGTAAAATTTAACTAATTATAGTGAAATTTTACAGATTTGATAATCGAAATGTGAGCCACTATGAAGACGAGTAGAAAATTACTAATTTGAGTAGTCAAAATATTTCCTAATTCAATAGCGGAAAACTAATTGCTTGGTAAAATTAAAGAAATTATTTAGGACTGTATATAATTATTTTAAAAAAATTTATAAAGGTCATATTAAGAAATTCTTAATGTGACTTAGTCTGTTTCCATTTTCAAAATATTAACTTCTTATTGTTTTGAACAAAATTAAGAGAAAGAAGAATTTTTTACAATTTTTTATTATAATGGATCAATATGGGCTATAAATTAATGATGCATATTTAGGATTCTCATGCGCTACTTTTGAACAGAGTTCTGTTTTCGATTTTCAACATTTTTTTCGAATGTATATTTTCCTTATTTTCAATAGAAAATTGCAATTATTTAGCAAACTTTGTAAAAAATGTTTGCATTGAATAAGCATTAGCTTGAATAAGTATGAACTTGAGTACCTAAGGAAGGTTATTTTAATTGTATTGATTTTTTCCTTGTGCAAAAGATACTTTGAGGTCTCTCTAAATCAAAATTGGTAAAATTGAACTAATTACTAGTAAATTTTATAGATGCGATTAGCGAAAAGTGAGCCACCAAAGATTAGTAGAAAGTTACTAATTCGATTATAGTCGAGATATTTCCTACTTCAATAGTGGGAAGTAACAAATTGCTTGATACACATACATGATTTACTTAGGACTGTATATAATAATAAAAAAATGTTATAAAAATGGAAACCATAGAAAATAAAAAAGTTAAATAAAATAACGTGTTGGTGTGACATTCTAACTCTATTGAAACAATAAGGTCATAGTCTGAAATTGTAAACGTGACGTAGCCTGTCTAGAATTTAAAAACAAAGTTAAGAAAAATAAGATTATTTTACAATCTGAAAATGACAAGGGATCACAATGGGCTTGAAATTAATTATACACATTCAGGGCCTTTACGCGCTACTTTTCAACAGAGTTATTCTGTTCTCGATTTTCAAACATTTTTCTAATTTTCTGTAGAAAATTGCAATTATTTAGCAAACTTTGTACAAATGATTAACCTTATATAAGGATGAACTTGAGTGTCTCAAAAAGTATATTTTTATTTTGTAGCTTTTTTCTTACGCTAATGATACTTTATTGCTTTCTGAATTAAAATTGTTAAAACTTAATTAATTATTAGTGAAATTTTACAGATTTGATTACCAAATAATGGGCCACTAAAGATTAGTAAAAAAAAAAAAATCTGCCAGCTTCGCGGGCACATTCTCATCGCGCGGCTCGCTTTGCTCGCAAGTTTGAGCGCGCCTAGGGCGCGCACCTGTTGGATCTCGCGCTTCGCGCTCGATTTGGTATTCATCTCGCTCCGCGACTGCTTATTAATTATTGTAACCATATTCAGCAGAAACCCTTGGTACAGGGACCCTCTATCCGCAACCCGACGACGCGTTCGGTGGCTTTGTCATAGGGCCTTCAGTTCTATTCCAAAGGAATCGAAACCGAAATATATATATATATAAGTGAATGTGTGTCTGTTCGTTAGCTATAGAAATCTTAAGGCATATGGCCATGTCTGACGACCGTGAGCTGGGTGGCCACACGGCACTACGTAATCACAACGATAGGCCAGAGAAACCCTCGTGTCTTGAGGAGACAAAGTGACCCATATGACAGATTTCTGCATCCATCTCGCACGTGTCTTGTATATTTTTGGCACGCGGGTACGGCTTTAAGGTTACGAACTAGTAATACTTTCACACCGAATCGTCGGCCGATGCTTATAATTCGATTACGAATACAGTTCGTTTCTCGAAGTCTTGGATGTCAGGCTCTTTTCGTTTTGGACAATTGACTCTATCTCCCTCGGAGCGTTCGATATAGCAGGGTCGCCGCTAACGCCGTAAGAGCGAGAAAGGTGGTAATAAAGCACTCTTAGGGCCGCATTATGTCTGTAGAGATACGTCGTTCCCGCGTGATTCGGGCACCCAAATAGTATGTGTTCTAGGTACTCAATGCATTCATGACACGCTCTGCACCTATCGCTGGGAACTTCTTGACGTAAAACTGGGTCGCGGTATACTAAGGTGAAAATGAAACCATCCTGGCATTTTCTTGTCCAGTAGCTGTTGGCGAAATCTTTTAACCTCTGCTTTTTTACTTTGACTTATAGAAGTGAGGCATCTAGATAGAGTAATGCACTTTCCTCACTTATGATGTTAAAATTCAGGCCAAGGGTCTCGGCCACCTGCTCCGCGGTTTTGTAAAGGACCGCTCCTTTGACAATCATCTCGTGTTTCCAGACCATTTTTAGGAAAGGATCTCTGCCATTTGCAACGATGTAAGCTGTACTCGGAACAATTCGGTTATGAAGACATTGGAGATTTAGAAGTCCGCGCCCACATTGAGTGAACGAATCAACTCAAGGATGACGAACTAGACTGCTACGATGCCAGCCTTATCCCTATTCGCGGAAGCTTTATGGCGCGTATGCACACTCTGCAGTGCGAGAAACACCCAGAGGTTCAGCAAATTTCGCATCAGTCTTCGCGAAATCAACACGCCTACCCCTTGAAAAAGGGATATGTGCGCGGAGCGCTTCTCCAAACGCTGCTTGAACAAGCTGCAGACGAAGATGAGGAAGAGACATTAAGACCAGCCGCGGAAAGCAGGCACTTTCCGAGAGATGATAGCGATTTCAGGACATGGAGGAACATCGAGATAAAAGTTCCTCCCAAGCCCCAAGATCTGGCTGAAATTGATGCCTCCCTTCATGACGATATTTCGGAGGAGTCAGACCTCTAGACAATCAATTGTTCAATTTATGGTGCTGCGAGAGCATTGGCTAATTCAAATCCAAGGCTAAAACCGACGATGGATCAAAAGACCAAAAGACGTTAGTATCAACTGAACAAGAAGATTGTATGGGCAAGACAGAATGCGTCTCGTATTCAGTGTATGATTGACTACATAACATCTGGTAGGCCGTTCACGGAAAGGGTTCGAAAGTTCCTTCAAGAACTAAAGTTCTTCAATCATACACAGAACATGTCAAAGCTGCTGACAATCAAGCAGCACATTTTTGTCAAAATACAGGTGTTACCTGACGCAAGGAAGAGAATACAGAAGAGGGAGAAATGGATCAGGGAGAATCAACAGTTTCTCGCTGACCCATCTTGCCTCTTCAGTGATCACCCTGTTTCTGTCTAAAATCAACCCATGTCCAACGAGGTAGAGACTTTTTGGAGAGAGGTATACAAGATCCCAAAAACACTGGAGTTGAAAGAAGATACTGATAATCAATAGAATATTCCAAAACATAACCAAAATTATGTTCAAGAATCTAAAGATTGTTGGGAAATTGTTTTTATTTTGCAAGATTTTAAATGATTACCTAAAATTTCGAAAAAGAAAGTAGAAGATTTTTTGCTTTATTACTAAATTTTAAAAAATCGAGTTTATTCAAGAAATATAAAGAAGTTTTGAAAAGATTCAAAAATAATTAAGAAAACAATCTAAATAATTTAAAACAATTTCAAAAAATGTAAAACAAAATGTAGATTCTGAAAGTTTCGAAAAAAGTAGGCTTTTAAGAATTTTGAAAGGTTTCAAAAGAATAACCAAGTTATTTTAAGATTCCTGGCAAAATTTCAATCATTTTTTATTTTTATAAATTAATTTTCAGATAAAATGGAACATGATCTCAAAACATTTGAAAAGATTTCCAAAATTGCCGGAAAAGAATCTGGAAGATCTTGAAGCAATTTTTATTAATTTAAAAAAAATTCGAATCAGTTTAAAAGATATTGGAAAATTATGAAAAAATCTCAAGAATAATTTAAACCCAGAAACAATTTCAAGAAATCTAAAAACAAAATGTGGATTTTGGAAGATTTCGAAAAAAAAGCTTTTTAAGAGTTTTGAAAGCTTTCAAGGGAATAAAAAAGTGTTCTTTTAAAGATTCTTGGGAATACTGAAATAAATCTTATTTTGATAAATTTATTTTAAGATGAAATTGAAAAACATTTCAAAAGACTTCCAAAATTGTCAGAAAAGTTTCTGGAAGATTTTAAGGCAATTTTTTCATTTTGCAGAAGTTTGAAAAAAAATAGGAAAAATTCTACTTATTTTTGGAAGATTTTGAAAAAAGAAGGTTTTTAAGAATTTTGAAAGATTTCAAGAGAATAAAAAAGTTATGTTAAGATTCTTGTGATAATTTAAATGATATTTCATTTTGAAAAATTATTTTTAAGATAAAATTGAACAAATTGAAAATACTTCGAAAGGTTTCGAAAATTGTCGGAAAAGAATTTGGAAGATTTAAAAGCAATTTTTTCATTTTTAGCAGCATTTAAAAAAAACAATTTTAAGAAATTGAAAACAAAATGTAGATCTTTGAAGTTTCGAAAAAAAGGAACTTTGTAAGAGTTTCGAAAAAAAGGAATTTTCCAAGGGGTTAGAAAAAAAGGAACTCTTTAAGAGTTTCGAGAGGTTTTAAGAAAATAAAAGTTTTTTTTAAAGATTCCTGAGAAAATTGAAATGATTTTTTATTTCGAATAATTAATTTCAAGATAAAATTGAAAATTATTTCAAAATATTTATAACGAAACAAAATAAATTATTTTGCAGCTTTAAACAAAAATATATACATTTTTATAATTTAGTTCAATTAAGCGTTAATTTCAGTGTTCAATAATCATTATAAATGCCAATAAAAATAAAATTCAATTGAAATTAACTATTTTCACAGTCTACAGTATTTACATATTTCAATGCTAAAAATTTAATGTTCACTCTGTAGAATTATTATTGGTACTCTGTGAAAATTATATTCGTATTTAATCATAAAAATAATGTTTTCTTCACTTTTTATTAGTACTTATTAATTCATTGGATATTTAATATGCTACCAAATATTTTTCCAGGATAAATGTATGCAAAAAACGTATTTTAACAATTAAAGTAAATTAAATTTGTATTTTCTCCATGCATTTGAATAATTTTCGGCCTAAGAGTACAGCCAGCGCAGCCACTCGGCCGTCTTAAAATCTTATGACACATTTATTCTACAGGCCTTTATAGGAGAGCCATCCCCCTGGTATATAATATCTTTTATATAACAATGCAAAAACAGACCTATGTGGCGACTAAGAAAGTATATTCGCGCCAGGCGAGTTGCCTACCTCTACGATATAGTCTATGTCGACTTTCGCCATGCGAGTTTCCGCTCTAATTTGACCGCTGCCTTTGCTTACCATTAGCGGGCGTTGCCGTAGCGGGACCCCCGGGAGGCAAAGCTGTACGACTCTTGAGACAAATCTTCGAAGCCGTGCAACTTCCCAATACGATCGTCCAATTAGCGTTTTTGGTGGTACCACGCCTTTTACGCACGTGCATAATTGGG
Organism: Andricus grossulariae; assembly: GCA_011634705.1. Taxonomy (NCBI): domain Eukaryota; kingdom Metazoa; phylum Arthropoda; class Insecta; order Hymenoptera; family Cynipidae; genus Andricus; species Andricus grossulariae. The sequence goes on from JAABKJ010075445.1 coordinate 137,753,708, forward strand.
ATCGACGTATTGGCAGAGCACCGAACAATATCGACCTGGACACAAAGACTCTAACTTTCCCTTACCTACAGGGACAGCCAGCGATTAGAATCTTGCAAGATGAAGCTGGAAATATGCAAGATGGGGACTACAATCTGTGTACCATAAAATCGTCCATGATGGAAGCAGAAGAAATCAATGGAGGCTTAGAAGATTAGGAATACGCGGAGAGTAAAATCCCTCTGGATGTAACCCGTGACGAAATTAAAAACAAAATGGAGGGAAGCCAAGGGCTCACTAATCAAGAGAGGGAGAAACTCGGCGAGATACTATGGAACACAGACGCGTGTTTCGTCGAGAGCCCGGCTTCTTAAGAAACTATGAACACATCCTACAAATCAAGGAAGAGAAACCATTTGTGGGACGGAGTGATCCAATTCCAATGGCACACCGAGAAAAAGTAGAGGAGGAAGTACAACGCATGCTGAAATTAGGGATAATTCAGCGATCAAATAGCTGCTACATTAATCCGGTGGTGCCAGTCATAAAAAAGGACGGCTCAATAAGACTGTGTCTGGACGCTAGTGGATTAAACGATATTTTAATCGAAGATTGGGAGTGTTCAAAGCCAGCAGAAGTCCATTCTCAAAGATGCAAAGAAATGAACGTCATGTCCAATCTGGACATGACAAATAGTTTCTGGCAATCCCCTTCACACCCGGAGTCAAGAAAATGCACGGCCTTCCAGTACCAAGGCCGTAGCTATGCGCTTCTCTAAAAAAGGAACGAAATTCCTAAGATTTATTTTAACAACAGAAGGAATAAAACCGGATACTCAGAAAATTTAAAACATTGAAGACTTTCGAGCACCACGCACCGTCAAGCAACTGCGAGGCTTCCTGGGACTCATACATTTTTATTCTCAATTTAGTAAGGAACATGCCGCAGAAACAGTACCGCTACTAAAATTAATAAAAAAAGGAGTTACTTGGAAGTGGGATAAAGAAGCACATAAAAGCTTTGAAAGAATGAAAGGATTATTCGACAGATCCATCATGCTCTATTTTCTAGACCCTAGCAAAGGCTATTATCTAGAAAAGCATGCGAGTAACTACGCTCTAGGAGCCGTTCTGTATCAACTCAACGATAAAGAAGAAAAAGAGATAATAACTTTAGCCAGTCGCACGTTGAAGGGACCAGAATCAACATACTTTACCACGGAAAAACAGTTGCTAGCTGTCACCTGGGCTCTGCAAAAGTTTCGCACATATTTACACGGTGCAAAAATTATAAACAGAACCGACCAGCTGGCCCTCACCTTCTTGAAAACCTGCAAATTTGAGAACGCACGACTGACCCGCTGGATATTGGCCATACAGGACTATAAAATTCAAATTGAACACTTACCTGGAAAGGACAACATAATGGTTGATGTGTTGAGCCGGATTCACGACAGCGAGACCTGCAAAAAGAATCGAGGAGGAACACGAGTCGTATTTGCGCACTCAATTATCAATGCACCCAGGAGACGGAACAATCTCTACGAAATATCACGCAGAAGCAAAACAAGGAAAATAAAATACAGCAACTGATTCGCGACACCCAGAAAAAGGGCAAGAATAATGTAACACGGTTTAAAACATTAAATGACGCATTGTATCATCTTGACGGGACGTCATACCGAATCTGTGTACCCGAGAGTATTTTTACGCGCCAAAATTAGCCAAAGCGACGCGACAAATACTTGCCACGTGCGACTCGTGTCAACGAAACAAGCTGCCCTTAACAATTTAATTATTTTGTTAAAAATTCAACTATTTTATTGAAAAGTAATGTTTTAGGTTCAAAAATTCAACTATTTTGTTGAAATTGAGAATTTAATTATTCGGTTAAAAATTAAACTATTTTACCAAAAAGTAATTTTTTATGTTTGAAAATTCAGCTATATTGTTTAAATGTAAACTATTTTGTTGAAAATTGATTTATTTTGTTGAAAATTTGATTCTTCTATTGAAAATTTAATTCTTTTGTTAACAATTCAAACTTTTTGTCGAAAATTCAACTACGTGATAAAAAATTCGACTATATTGATGAAAATTTAATAAATTTGTTGAAAATTAAAATATTTTGTTAAAAATTTAATTATTTTGTTGAAAACTTAATTCTCCTACTCAAAATGTAATACTTTTATTGAAAATTTATCTTTTTGGCTGGAAAATGCTACTTTTAATTAAAAATTCATCTTTTTTAGGTCGAAAATTCAACTACATGATTGAAAATCCGACTATATTGATGAAAATTAATTACTTTGTTGAAAATTTAACTCTTTTCTTAAAAATTTACGTTTTTCCGAAAATTGAAACCGTTGTTGAAAATTCGTCTTTTTGAATTGAAGATTTATCTTTTTTGGCTTAAAAATTCATCTTGGTAGCTTAACGATTTAATTATTCGGTTAAAAAATCAACTATTTTATCGAAATTTACGTTTTTCCGAAAATTTAAAGCGTTGTTGAAAATTTTTCCTTTTGAATCGAAGATTTATCTTTTGAGCTATTTGACCATTTAGTTGAACATTCATCTTTGTAGCTTGACAATTTAATTATCCGGTTAAAAATTCAACAATTTTATTGAAAAGTGATGTCTTAGGTTGTAAAATTTAACTATTTTGTTTGAAATTTAAATATTTTATTGAAAACTCAATTATTTTGTTGAAAACTTAATTCTTCTACTCAAAATGCAATTCTTTTGTTAAAAATTCATCTTTTTGGTTTGAAAATTCTACTATTTGATTGAAAATTCATCTTTTTATGTCGAAAATTCATGCACAAGATTAAAAATTCTACTATGTTGATAAAAATTTAATTACTTTGTTGAAACTTCAACTATTTTGTTAAAAATTCACGTTTTCTCGAAAATTTAAAGCCTTGTTGAAAATTCGTCTTCTTTAATTGCAGATTGATCTGTTTTGGGTTAGAAATTCATTTTTTTTTTGGTAGAAAAGTTCTTGGTTGAAAATTCACCTTTCGTGGTCTTCTAGAAAATTCATCTTTACGGTTATTTGACCATTTAATTGAAAATTCAGCTTTGTAGCTTAACAATTTAATTATTCGGTTAAAAGTTCTACTATTTTATTGAAAAGTAATGTTTTAGGTTTTAAAATTCAACAATTTTGTTTAAAATTGATATATTTTGTTGAAAATTCAATTATTTGGTTAAAAATTCTACTATTTTATTGAAAAGTAATGTTTTAGGTTTGAAAATTCAACAATTTTGTTTAAAATTTATATATTTTGTTGAAAATTTAATTATTTTGTTGAAAACTGAATTCTTCTACTCAAAATCTAATTCTTTTGTTAAAAATTCATCTTTTTGGTTTGAAAATTTTAATATTTTTAATTGAAAATTCATCTTTTTATGTCGAAAATTTAAGCACAAGATTAAAAATTCTACTATGTTGATAAAAATTTAATTACTTTGCTGAAAATTCAACTATTTTTTTAAAAATTCACGTTTTTTCGAAAATTCAAAGCGTTTTGAAAATTTTTATTTTTTAATTGCAGATTGATCTGTTTTGGGTTAGAAATTCATCTTTTTTTGGGTAGAAAAGTTCTTGGTTGAAAATTCACCTTCCGTGGTATTCTAGAAAATTCATCTTTACGGTTATTTGACCATTTAATTGAAAATTCAGCTTTGTAGCTTAACAATTTAATTATTGTTGAATGTTTAAAGAACAAAAAATGAATTTTCTACTAAAATGACAGATATTTATCTGAAATAGTCGAATTTTCAGCCAAAAAGATGAATTTTCAACTAAGAATATCAATTTCTACCAAAGAAGACGAATTTTCAATTAAAACCCAACAACTGAATAGTTAAATTTTCAGTTTAAAAAATTAATGTTTAACCAAAGAGATGAATTTTCACCTAAAATTATGTAATTTTCAATTGGAGTAGTTGCATTTTCCGGTAACAAACAACTGATTTTCACAACACCAAAAAAACTAATTCAAAAAAAATTATTACATTTTCAAACAAAGTGATGAATTTTCAACTAAAATTATGAATCTTTAACTGAAATAGTTGAATTTGAAACCAAAACGATGAATTTTCAACTAAAAAAATAAAATTTTTAACAAAAAAAAAAAAAAAAACAATTTTAAACAAAATAGTTGAAGTTTCAACTGGAATAGTTAAATTTTCAGTTAAAAAAATTAATGTTTAACCGTAGAGATGAATTTTCAACTAAAATTATGTAATTTTCAATTGGAATAGTTGCATTTTCCGGTAACAAAAAACTGACTTTCAAAAAAAAAAAAATAATTTTCAAAAGAATGGTTATATATCCAAACAAAGTGATGAATTTTCAACTAAAATTATGAATCTTCAACTGGAATAGTTGAATTTGAAACCAAAACGATGAATTTTCAACTGAATAAATAAAATTTTTAACCAAAAAAAGACAAACCAATTTTCAAAAATAGTTGAAGTTTTAACTGGAATAGTTAAGTTTTTAGTAAAAAAATTAATTTTCATCCTAAGAAAAACGAAATTTCAACAAAATAGCTCATTTTTCAACCAAGGAGATAAATTTGCAATTAAAATAATTAATAATTAACAAACAAAGTTAATTTTTAGCAAAAGAGTAAATTTTAACGAAGTAACTAAATCTTCATTCCAAAAAGATGAATTCTGAACAAAAAATGTATTAGTTAATGTTTCAACCAAAAAAGATAAAAAAATTTAATAAGAAAAATGGAATTCAACCAAAAGGCACGAATTTTGAATTAAATTCGTGCATTTTCAACTAAACTGATCAATTTTCCACCAAAAACAGTATAGTTGAATTTTCAGTTAAAAAAAAAATAATTTCAAACCAAAAAACAAAAAGAATTATCAACAAAATAGTTCAATAGAGTAATATAAAGCTACTTTTACAAATGAAAAATCATTGTTATTCAATTTAATATTGCAATTAAAAAAAAATTATTTTTATTTTAAAACCTATAAATGTGATATTGTACTATTTTTCTGCAATTCAAATTATTTAAAAAAAATTCAATCCTAAACAATCTAAATTTGGAAATGGGCAACTTTTACTTTGTAAAAAAGAATAATTTTCAATATGAAATGCATAGGAAAGTCATGCTTCGGACTCACTACACTATTGACACTATTTTACACTTTTTTTGAGCGATTACACTATTTTGCTACTATTTCGAGAAAAAAATTACACTAAATACACTATTTTCTCACAATTGTCTGTTAATCCCATTATTTATTTATTTTTCTTAAAAAATATTTTTCAACTTATTTGCTAATTGGCTATAAATTGTCTCAATGGCTGATTAGGGCCGTCCGAAATGTGGAATTTTGAAGCCAAAAAATGAGGTTTTAACAAAAAAATTAATTTTGAACTGAATAGTTAAATTTTAAGCGAAACAGATGAACTCTCAACAAATTACATAAACTTTCCATAAAAAGGTTGCATTTTCTACCACATTGTTGAATTTCGAAACAAAACGGAGGAATTGTCTACAAAACAGTTGATTTTTCAACAGGAAAATAATATAAATATCGACCAAAGTTATATTCTCCTATACAGAAAATATTTTAACGTCATTTCAGACAAGATGGAGAATAAACATTGAAGCTTTTCAAGAATTTTGAGAGGTTTCAAGAAAATCAAAAACTTTTCTTAAGATTTCTGGAAACATTTTCAATGAAGTTTCATTCAAAAAAATCAATTTCAAACATTTCAAAAAAACCTCCAATAGGTTTTGTAAACCCTCGAAAGAAATCTGGAAAATTGACGAAATTTTTTTTCAATTTTTGAAGATTTTTCAAAATTTTGGGAATAATTTAAGCCACTTGAAAAGATGTTTGAAAATTCATCTCTTTCGATGGAAATTTAATCTTTTTTTAATAAAATTGCAACTATTTGGTTAAAAATCATTCTCTTTTGGTTGAGGATTCAACTATTTTGGTGAAAATCCGTCTTTTTTTAATGAATTTCAATTTTTTAAATTTAAAATTAAAATTCTTTTATTTGAAATATCAGTTATTACGTTTTTCGTAGAGAATTTATATTTTTTGTTGGAATATCCACTCCTTGGGTAAAAGTTGAACTATTTTTTTGAAAATTCAACTCTTGGATTGAAAATGTAAGTATTTTGTTGAAAATTTATGAATATTGTTGAAAATTTGTCTTCATTGGTAGAAAAGTAATCTTCATGGGAGACAATTCATCGTTTCAATTGAAAATTGATTTAATTGTTCAAAAGTTAAACTATTGTTTTTTTTTATAATTTTTTTTTTCTTCAAGATCCATCATTTTCGTTGAAAATTCATGTCTTTGGTTGAAAGTGTAACTATTTCGTTGAAAATTCGTCCTTTTTTGGTGGAAAATTAATAATCATGTTAAAAAATTCATCTTTTTGGTTGAAAATTCATCTAACCAATTAAAAATTTTCTTATTGGTTGAAGATACACTTCTTTTTTCTATGATATTTATATTTAATTAATGTTACAAAAATTCTGTATAAAATAATTAGAAGGCACCACAGGATGATGTCTGTAGCCCCCAATAAGAAGCTTCTTTCCATTTTTTCTCTGTTAAAGGAGTACACAATGTATTTCTCACATCTTATTTGTAGGTAAATTCTGTCATCGTTTTTATCTCGAAAAATTGTGAATATAATTATAATTCAATTCATTATAATTGACTCTTAAATTTGTCTAGCACTTAACTTATTTGTAAATTATATTGCCGTAATAAATTTTTTTTATTTTATAAATCAAAAGAAATGTTATTTCTGAAATAAATGGTAATTTGTTCGTTATAAAATGTATATGAGTACATAAATTTCAATTTAATTAATGAAATTTAAGAAATTTAAGAAAAATGAAAAATATGCAAAAATGCATTGGATTCAGTAAGTTTGAAATGAGTTTAGAAAAATTCTAGGAAATTTGAAATAATTTGATGAAGTGCCGAATTCAAGATGAATTAAACAAAAACTAAAAAGAAATTTAAAAAGAGATATTGAATTACGTAGATTTAACTGAACTTTGAAGAATTGACGTGAATTAAAAAAAATACCGAAAATTCTGCAGAATTCAAAAGAATTTATACGAATTTAGGGTGAATTCGAAATTAACCCTCGTGAAATTCTATTAAATCTGACGATACTTCTTAAAATCCTTAAAATTTATTCAAAAACCTTCAGAGCTTTTAAAATCCTCCAAAAACAAAGAAATCCTCGGAAATTTTATAAAATCCCTTGTAATCTTTTAAAAGTTCATGAAATAATAAATTAATGAAAAAATTTTCATAATAATTCAAAATTTTAGTCCCTTGAAATTTTTTAAAATACCCTTGGATATTTCAAATTCTTCAAAATCTTTTGAAAAGCCTTAAAATTTATTGAAGCTCTTAGAAATTCCCTTGGTTTTTAAAAATATCTCAAACATGAAATCTGTTAATATTACCTGAAATTCTAGAAAATTTATCAAAATACCTTGTGAGCTTTCGAAATTCCTCAAAATTATTGAAATCCTCGGAAATCTTATGAAATCACTTTAATTTACGACTAAAATAATGAATCTTCAAACAAGAAAAAATTTCATCTTTATCAAAGTATTAGTTCAACTTTCAACCCAGAAGTTGAATTTTTGACTAAATATGTAAATTTTCAATCAAAGAGATGAAACTTTAAAAAAACAAATTTTTTTTAATTATTTCCCCTTTTACCTAAGTAGTTGAATTTTTAATTGAAAAAGATAAATTTGCAATTAAATATTTAAAATGTTACGTAAGGAGATAAATTTACAACTAAAATTATGAATCTTAAACAAAAAAAAATGAATTTTTAACAAAGTAGTTCAACTTTTACCTAAGTAGTCAAATTTTCAATTAAAAAAATTAATTTGCGACAAAATAGTTGAACTTTCAACCAAAAAGATTAATTTTCAACCAAAATGATTAATCTTGACCCAAAATAATTAATTTTTAAGAAAGTTCAGCTTTTACCTAAGTAGTTGAATTTTCAATTAAAAAAGATCAATTTTAAGTAATATAGTTTAACTTTCAGCCAAAGAGACGAATTTACAACTAAAATAATAAACCTTTAATTGGAAAAGTTAAATTTTGAACTAAAATGATGAATCTTCAACCAAACATTTTTTTAACCATGTAGTTCAACTTTTACCTAAGTAGTTGAACTTTCAATTATAAAAGATAAATTTTCAACAAAATCGTTAAAATATCAAAAAGAAGAATTTTCAACTAAGATGATGAATTTTTAACAAACAAAAAATTAGAACAATGTAGTTCAACTTTCACATAAGAAGTTGAATTTTCAATTAAAAAAGATAAATTTCCAACGAAATAGTTAAAGTTTCAACCAAAGAGATAAATTTTTAACTGAAATTATGAATCTTCAGCCAGAAAAAATGTTTTAACAATGTAGTTCAACTTTCAACTCAGAAGTTGAATTTTCAACTAAATAGGTAAATTTTCAACCAGAGGTGAACCTTAAAACAAACAAAAAAATTTTAACATATTAGTTGAACTTTTGCCTGAGTAGATGGATTAAAAAAGAAAAATTTTCAACAAAATAGTTAATCTTTCAACCAAAGAGATTAAACGTTCAAAGAAAAGAATTTTCAACTAAGATGATGAATCTTTAGCAAACAAAAAAGAAATAAAAATTTTGAACAATGTAATTCAACTTTCAAATCAGAAATTGAATTTTCAATTAAAAAAGATAAATTTCCAACTAAATCGTCAAACGTTCAAAGAAAAAAAAAATTCAACTAAAATGATGAATCTTCACCTGAAATATTTAAATTTTCAACTAAAATAATAAATCTTCAGCAAAAAAAAAAATTAGAACAAAGTAGTTAAACCTTAAAACCAGAAATTGAATTTTCAATTAAAAAAAGATAAATTCTCAACAAAATCGTTAAACGTTCACAGAGAAGAATTTTGAACTAAGATTCTGAATCTTCAATTGGAATGGTTAAATTTTGAACTAAAATGATGAATCTTCAAGAACAATAAAATTTACAACAAAGTAGTTCAACTTTCAATCGAGAAGTTGAATTTTAAATTTAAAAAGATAAATTTCTAACAAAATCGTCAAACGTTCAAAGAGAAGAATTTTCAAATAAGATGATGAATCTTCAACTGGAATAGTTAAATTTTCAACTAAAATGATAAATCTTTAGCAACAAAAAAGTTTAGAACAAAGTACTTCAACTTTCAACCGAGAAGTGTAATTTTGAATCAAAAAATATTCAAAGAGAAGAATTTTCAACTAAGATGATGAATCTTCAACTGGTATAGGTAAATTTTCAACTAAAATGATAAATCTTTAGTAAACAAAAAATTTAGAACAAGTAGTTCAACTTTTAAGCGAGAAGTTGAATTTTCAATTTAAAAAAATTAATTTTCAACAAAATCGTCAAGCGTTCAAGGAGAAGAATTTTCCATTAAGGTGATGAATCTTCGAATCAGATCATTTTGATCTCAAAAGTCGATCATTTATTGCAGTCGATCAAAATGCTCTTAATTTCGGTATCATTTTGGTTGCATATCAAAATGATGTTGATTTCGGTATCATTTTGAACATTTGTTTTTACTGTGGAAACTTGCCTTAAGGATAGCATACAATCAAATGAATATTTGATAACAACTACTACGACTGTTATAGAAATGATAGGGTAGGGTCAATTGGGGGTGGTGATCTTATTGCAGTTAATACTGATCTAAAATCACATCAATTAAATTTAGACTTCCTCCTTTCTGATACTTCTGCTGTTAATGCAGTTGGGGCACAAATAATTTATCATAATATAATAATCTATGTAGTCGTACTACATATTCCTCCATCCATAAAAGTGAAATGTTCTGTTTAATTGTTCACCACCTTACAGATTCGTATGAGCTTTATGGTTCTATAATAGCGGGTAATTTTAACACTAGATACATTCCAGCACTATGAGCAAAAGGTGTTTAATAGAAAATCTAACGAAATTGATACTTTTATGCAAATATTTAATTTGATTCAAGTTAGTCACGTTACAAATAAACACAATCAATGTTTTGATCTTATACTTACAAACTCACAATTTCAAATTGAAAATGCAAGTTGTTCTATGGTGAAGAACCTTGGTTCTCAGATTTGATTTATGGAATGGTTTTTGTGGTAAAGAACGGAAACATCCTAAAAAATTTCGGCATTGCTGACAGTTCAATTTATCTTGCATGTATTTTTTTGGGGAACAAAAAATTATGACGATCTGAAAATAAAATTCACCTTTCATCCTTCACAGTTTCGAGATTCTAGAATTTTAATCTATCTTCTGTTAATTAATTCTGGCTTCGAAACCAAATTTGCAAACAAAGAGACGAACTTTCAAATAAAATAATGAATCTATAAAAAATGAATGGTTTATTAACTAAGTCGTTCAACCTTCAACCTGAAGAGGGAATTTAGGAAAATAATTTTTATTCTAATTTAGAAGAATGAACAACGAAAAATCTCTGTTTAAATACAGAATTATTATCTGAGTATTATCTGAGTATCTGAGCAAGACAGGCTTAAAGCCTGCAATTACTTAGATAACGACTGTAAGATATACTATATATTCTGATGAAGAACTGGAGTTATAATTTGTTTAATTATCAATCCAAGTCTTCATTAAAACATTAATTAGCTTTTACACTAATTAGACAAGATGAGGATTGTTTCTATTTTCGTCTTATCTTTGGAGTTTATCCTTAACTCTATTGGTGAATATAATAATATAATACTTCTATAATCTTATGTACATTCTTCAGACTGTCAGCAAATCAAAATATTTGCGATTTATGCTTAATTTTACTCCTTTGTTATTATCTTTTAAAGTTTTGTTTGAGTTTGTCCAAAATGAATACAAATTTAAGCCTTATTTATTCGGGGCGAATCCATAATGTCTGTGTTCAAGAGAAATACATTGCGAAGTGTCCCTTTTGATACGAAATTCGTAACATATGTGCACGTGCACATATAGTACACTCCTGAATGTTTATCCAAAAATTACGTAAGACGATTTGTGGGTGATGGAAATTATTAAAGTTGTACTGTTTTTCCTAAGAAGGGGTGGAAATCTTACTCAAGAAAAAGTTTCACGCGAAATTTTTTTTTTCACGTAAATTTTCAACTAAAATGATGAAACTTTAAGAAAATTTGAATTTTTAACAAAAAAATAGAAACTTTAAACATGTAGTAAAATTTGCAAGCAAGAAGATCAATTTGCTGGCAATAAAAATGAAATTTCTAGAATGGAAATAAATTTTTAACTGAAATTATGAATATTCAACCTAAAATTTTCAACAAATTAACATGAAGTTTCAACCAAGGAAATTTATTTTCTATTAAAAAACAAATAGTTATATGTACATACATTTTTAACTAAAATATATAAATTTTCAACCAAAAATGGAATAGTTACATTTTCAACTGAAAAATTAACTTTTTACACAAACCAACGAATTTTCAACTAAAAAGTTAAATTTTCAACTAAAATATATTGATTTTCAACCAACAATGGAATAGTTTCATTTTCAATTGAAAAATTAATTTTGTACACAAAATAAGTTTTTAACCAATTTTCCACTAAAAAAGATACATTTTCAACAAAATAGTTAAATTTTCAATTAAAAATATCAATTTATCACCCACAATGGTACAGTTAAATATTCAGTTAAAAAATTAATATTCAAACCAAAAAAAAAACAATACAATTTTAACACAATAGTTAAATGTTTAACTAATAAAGATAATTTTTCAATAAAAAACAACGAATTCTCAACTAAAATATATAAATTTTCAACAAAAAATGGAATAGTTAAATTTTCAAGAAAAGAATATTTTTCAGTGAAACAAGATAATAAAGTTCATCCAAATTTTTTAATTTTCAAGCAAAAAGACGATTTTTTTTGTAAAAGAGTTGAATTTTCAACCAAAAATGTAAAAATTACATTTTCTGTTTAAAAAATTAATTTGAAAAAAAGAAGATTCCTCAAAATAGAAAAATTTTCAACCAAAGAGATAAATTTTCAATTAAAATGATGAATTTTCAACTGGAGTAGTTAATTTACAGTTTAAAAAAATAATTTTCAACCAAAAAAACAACAAATTTTCAGCAAAGAAAATGTATTTTAAAATAAAATTATGAATTTTCAACAACAACAAAATATTTTTGAACTAGTGATTTAACCTTGAACCAAGTAGTTCAATTTGAAACCAACAAGGGTGAATTTTCAACGAATAATGTAAGAGTAGATATTTCAGCCAAAATAGTTTTTATTTTAAATCAAAAACCGTTAAATTAGGCCAAAAAGCATCAATTTTCATCAAAATAGTTGAATCCTCAAACAAAGAGAATAATTTTCAACCAGAAAGTTGCATTTTTATAAAAAAAAAATCAACTGTCTACTAAAACAGATAACTTTTTAAACCAAAAATAAGAATTTGAAACCAAGAGAGATTTGAATTTAATTTTCAACAAAAAATATGAAATTTCAACAAAAATTTAAGTTTCTAGAAAAAATGTTGAATTTTCGATCAAAAAAAAAACATAAAAAAATTTCTAACAAGAGTTGAATTTCACAAAAAGGATGACTTTTTAACAAATTGTTGAATTTTGAAGAAAATCATAAAAATTTTAACTAAAAATATTATCGTCAGGGAGAAGCAACCGCAAAAAAAAGAAAGATGAAGAAATAAATTATGAATTAAAAATAAATGACTGTAAATAAAATAAATAAATAAAAGATAAAAAATGGGAAATAAATTACTAACAAGAATATTATATCAGGATGGCCGTGGAACTTCATTTTAAAAATTCCATAATTATTCCCTGACTAATTTTTCCTTTGCCCTGGCCATTAATATTCAAATACTAGGGTCCTAATCTTGTAATATTTTTAATATAGAATCTTCTATCAACGAAATAAAACAATCACAGGTAAAAATTTAAAAATTCGAAATTTATTATCCTCGACTTTTCTCTGATTTTTCCTGATTTTTCCTGACTTTTCCATGATTTGTCCACTCATAGCGCCAGAAAGTTATAACCAGTTCTTTGATCCGGGCCCTCAATAACTCCCTGGCGCTTAGAGTGGGAAACCCCTGAATGTCACCTAAATTCAAGCGGTAATGGTCTCTCCGCACTTGGCGCCAGAAAGTTATTGAGCGACCCGATCAAAAAATCCGTTATAACTTTATGGCGCCCAGAGTGGCGGGAGGCATGAACGTCGCCTAAACTTAAGCAGTAAGGGGTCCTCAACTCTTAGCGTCAGAAAGTTATTTAGCGCCTTGATAATAGTATATAGTTGCGGTTTATTCTGAAATTTTCAACTTTTTACCCACTTTTTACTTAGTAAAGTAATAAATAATGCAAGTCAACAAACTTAATTGTTTAAATAATTGAAAAGTGTTGATAACTATCTTCTCTTAGCTAAGTGATTAAAAGATGTGGTTTTTTCTGAACTCTTAAACTTTTTGTCCACTTTTCACTTAGTAAGATAATAACTAATGCAAGCTAGAAAATTAATTTTTCAAAAAATTGATTATTGTTTATAAATATCTTTCCTTAGAGAAATGCTAGAAAGTTGCGCGTTTTTTGAAATTTTCAGTTTTTCTTTGACGTTTTAGTTAGGAACAACTAATAAATATTAATATTATTACTAATTTAGACAAAAATGATATCAGTAACTACTTTAAGGACAATTTATATGTAACATCTTAATAATTAAAAAAAAGGATTCTCTATAATGTTTATTTATTATTCGTTCATAACTAAAAAGCCAAAGTAAGGTTAAAAATTTCAGAAGAAATCGCAACTATCTAGCACTTATCTAAGAGAAAATAGTTATAAACAATAATAAATTCTTTGAACAACTATTCTTAATAACTTGCATTAATTATTACCTCACTAAGTGAAAGGTGGGGAAAAAGTTAAAAATTTCAGAAAAAAAGCGCAACTATCTGGCATTAATAAAGATTAAGATAGTTATTATATAAGCATAATATTTTGATTAAACCATTATTTTTTGTCATTAATATAGAATATATATAGAATTATATAGAATTAATATAGAAAAAGATAGCTATAGACAATAATACTTTGTTTAAACAATTATTCTTGGGATACTAAATTATATATTAACTCACTCCGAAGGAAACGTTAACACAAATATATAATAATAATAATTTTTGTTTTAATATTATTTTTTTTTAAAACAAAAAACGCATTGATTTTTTTGTGGATTCGAAAAAATTTCCGGACGTTATCCATAAAAAAAAAGTAGAAAAAGAAACATTTCCAATGCATTTTTGGATCTCCCTAATACGTATACATGTATTCTGCGGCAAATTAAATATCCATTTAATTTATTAATATACTTAAGAAATATCCTGCCTTGGCAGGAGGATTACATAATTATATATATATATATTCATTTATTTATTTATTAGAGTCAACTAAACCAACCTCTCACTCTTTTTCTCCCTTTCTTTTCGTCCATGCGACCATGTTAAAAAAAACTTACTAAGAGGAGGGGGGATAAAAAATTCAAATATAATTTATTTTTCAATTAATGGACGCTGCCTCATTTTTTCTCCGTCTTTTTAAAACTCATACGGTCAGAAATCTTGGTCTTATGGTTAATATTAAGGATCAAAACAAATGTAATTTTTTATGGAAAATTCCGTAATGCTAGCCAGTGTCTTACTAAACTAATGCTTTATCCCAATATCGTATCCTATAAAGTTCATTAGGCAACATTTTTTTTTTGAAAAAGGAATGTTTCATTCAAAATGAAGACTTATCTTTTTGTTGTTGTTCTGTAAAATTACTGTGTCCCAAGAATCAATTAAAAAAAGAGCTTTTTAATAAAAGCACTTAGAGACACCTTTTTGGTTAATTGATTTCAGCGACACAATATGTCTCAAGTTGTTACCTCGGTGATAACAAAAAGATAAGTTTTCAATTTTAGGGATGAATTCCGAATTTCGAAAAAAAGTTTCATAATGAATTTCATGGGATTTAATTTAAAATAAAAACCATGTGCTGCAGGTCATAGTAATTTTTAATATATTAGCATTAATATTGATATTCTAAATCTTCCAAATTGATGAAACTTCAAATGTAAATCATCCAAATTACAAATTTTTTAATCGCAAAACTTGAAACTTGTATAACTTGTATAACTTTTAATTCTAAATTTAAAAAATTAGAAATTCTTCAATTTTACATGAAGATGAATTTTCTTAAAAAAAAAAAAATGTTAACAAAATAGATAAATTTTAAAATAAAAAAGGTCAATTTTTAGCGAAATAGTAGAAATTTCAACCAAATAGATGAATTTTCTACCAAAAAAGACGAATTTCCAAAAGAGAACATAACAGTTTAATTTTTAACCCGGAAATATGAATTTTCAAAAAATTGGTGAATTTTCCACCAAATAGTTGAATTTTCAATCCAGAAGATGAATTTTCTACAAACAAAAAAAAACTTCAACAAAATAGATAAATTTTCAAATAAAAAAGGTCAATTTTCAGCGAAGTAGTTAAATTTTCTACCAAATAGATGAATTTTCTACCAAAAAAGTCGACTTTTTAACAAATTAGTTCAACTTTTAACTAAGTAGTAGAAATTTTAATAAAAAAAAGATTAAATATTTTCCGAAATAAACGAATTGTACTATGAAACAGATAAATTTTTAACCAGAAAATGTGAGTTTTAAAAAAATAGGTGAATTTTTCACCAAATAGTTGAATTTTCAATCCAGAAGATGAATTTTCTTCAAAAAAAAAAAAAAAAAATGTTAACAAAATAGACAAATTTTAAAATAAAAAAGGTCAATTTTGAGCGAAGTAGTTAAATTTTCTACCAAATAGATGAATTTTCTACCAAAAAAGTCGGCTTTTCAACAAATTAGTTCAACTTTTAACCAAGTAGTAGAATTTTTAGTGAAAAAAATATAAGTTTTTCCAAAAGAGAAGAATTTTCTATAAAACAGTTTAATTCTTAACCCGAAAACATGAATTTTTAAAAAATAGGTTAATTTTCAACTAAACAGTTGAAATTTCAACCAAATAGATGAATTTTCTACCAAAAAAGTTGAATTTCCAACAAAGTAGTTCAACATTTAACCAAGTAGTGGAATTTTTAATAAAAAAATTAATATTTTTCAAAAGAGAAGAATTTTCTACAAAAAATTTTAATTTTTTAACCCGAAAATATGAGTTATCAACAAAAAGGTTAATCTTCCACAAAACACTTAAATTTTCAACCAAACAAATAAATTTCAAACCAAAAAGATCAATTTTGTACCTAAAAATATGATTTTTTAACAAAATACACACAAAACGAAACAGTTAAATTTGAAGTTGAAAAAATTAATTTTCAAACAACAAAAATTAATTTTCAAGAAAATAGTTAAATTTTTAATCAAATAAATCAATTTTCAACTAACGTGATGAATTTTCAACCAAAAATATCAATTTTCATTCAAATATTTGAATTTTCGTTGAAAAAGATGAATAATTTTCAACCGTGAAGATTAATTTTCTACCAAAAAAGGGAAATTTTCAACAAAATACATGAAATTTCAACCAAAAAGGAGAAATTTGATAAAAAATGGAATAGTTATGCTTTTAGTTGAAAAAATTAATTTTTAATCCTAAACCATTTTTTTCAACGAAATAAAATAAATTTTCAACTGAAGAAATGAATTTTCAACCATGAAGGTCAATTTTCAACTAAAGAAAATAATTTTTTAACCGAAAATGGAATATTTAAATTTTAATTTAGAAATGTCTAACCCAGAAAGATTTTTCAGTCAATAATGAAAGAAATGTATGCATTTTTTGCTAAAAAGATGAAGTTTCAATTAATGAGATTACTTTTCAACCAAAAAAAAAAAAAGTATCTTGGAAAAATTACATGAAGTTTTAATCAGATAGTTGAGCTTTTAACTAAAAAAAGGATACTTTTTTTCAATTAAAATGAAATAGTTAAACTTCCAGTTGAAAAAATTAATTTTCAAATAAATAAAGTAAATTTTTAATAAAATAGTAAAATTTTCAACCAAAAATATGAATTTTCAAGCTAGAAAATTACGCTACTACCAAAAAGACGAATTTTGAACATATTAGTGGAAATTTGAACTAAAAATAATGAATACATTTTAAGACAAGTAGTCTAAAACACCCTATAAGGAATACTTATCTCGTTCCAACGCTCCGACTCTCACTCCAACGTTAAGCGTTTAAGAAAGCATCCAGACAACAAAATCAACTCCCAGCGTTGCTGTTTGGTTCGGCTTAGCCATTTTAGGACAAGTAGTCTAAGACACATTTTAAGGAATCCTTATCTCGTTCCAATGCTCCGGCTATCACTTCAACGCTAAGCGTTTAAGAAAGCATCCAGACAACAAAATCAACTCCCAGCGTTCCTGTTTAGCTCGAATTAACCATTTTGAGACAAGGATTCTAAAACACCCTATAAGGAATACTTACCTCTTTCGAACGCTCCGACTCTCACTCCAACGTTAAGCGTTTAAGAAAGCATCCAGACAACAAAATCAACCCCCAGCGTTGCTGTTAGGCTCGGCTTAACCATTTTAAGACAAGTAGTCTATAACACCCTATAAGGAATACTTATCTCGTTCCAATGCTCCGACTATCACTCCAACGTTAAGCCTTTAAGAAAGCATCCAGACAACAAAATCAGCTCCCAGCGTTGCTGTTTGGCTTGGATTAGCCATTTTAAGACAAGTAGTCGAAAACACCTTATAAGGAATACTTATCTCGTTCCAACGCTATGGCTTTCTCTCCAACGCTAAGCGTTGAAGAAAGCATCCAGACAACAAAATCAATTCCCAGCCTTGCTGTTTTGCTCAGCTCAGACATTTTAAGACAAGTAGTGTAAAACACCCTATAAGGAATACTTATCTCGTTCCAACGCTCAGACTTTCACTCAAACGCCAAGCGTTTAAGAAAGGATCCAGACAACAAAATCAACAAAATCATCTCCCGGCGTTGCTGTTTGGCTCGGCTTATCTATTTTAAGACAAGAAGTCTAAAACACCCTATAAGGAATACTTATCTCGTTCCAACGCTCCAATTTTCACTCTAACGCTAAGCGTTTAAAAAAGCATTCAGACAACAAAATCAATTCCCAGCGTTGCTGTTTGGTTCGGCTTAGCCATTTTAAGACAAGTAGTCTAAAACACATTTTAAGGAATACTTATCTCGTTCCAATGCTCTGGCTATCACTTCAACGCCAAACGTTTAAGAAAGCACCCAGACAACAGAATCAATTTACAGCGTTGCTGTCTGGCTCGGCTTAGCCATTTTAATACAAGTTGTCTTAAACACCTTTTAAGGAATACTTATCTCTTTCCAATGCTCTAACTGTCACTCGAACGCTAAGCGTTTGAGAAAGCATCCAGACAACAAAATCAACAAAATCAACTCCCAGCGTTGCTGTTTGGCTCGCATTAGCCATTTTAAGACAAGTAGTCTGAAACACTCTATAAGGAATACTTATATTGTTCCAACGCTCCGACTTCCACTCCAACGCTAAGCGTTTAAGAAAGCATCCAGAAAACGAAATTTACTCCCAGCGCTGCTGTTTGGCTCGGATTAGCCATTTTAAGACAAGGAGTTTAAAACACCCTATAAGGAATACTTATCTCGCTTCAACGCTCCGACTTTCACTCCAACGTTAAGCAATTAAGAAAGCATCCATACGACAAAATCAACAAAATAAACTCCCAACGTTGCAGTTTGGCTCGAATTAGCCATTTTAAGACAAGTAGTCTGAAACACTCTATAAGGAATACTTATCTCGTTCCAACGCTCTGACTTTCACTCCAACGCCAAGCGTTTAAGAAAGGATCCAGACAACAAAAGCAACAAAATCAACTCCCTGCGTTGCTGTTTGGCTCGGTTTAGCCATTTTAAGACAAGTAGTCTAAAACGCCCAATAAGGAATACTTATCTCGTTCCAAGGCTCCGACTTTCGCTTCAACGATAAGCGTTTAAGAAAGCATCCAGACAACAAAATCAACTCCCAGCGTTGCTGTTTGGCTCGGATTAGCCATTTTAAGAAATATCAATTTCAAATTCAAATCACTATACATTGATTAGAAAAATATTCGAACATTATTACAAAATTCAGCGAAAATGATTAAATTAATCTCTGGAACCTGTGAAAAAGTCCTAAAAATGCGATGATTCCTATGAGAGGAAAAAAAAGCTTCGAAACTTCCTTCTAACCATTTAAAATCAATCGAGAATTCCCTCGAATTAAAAAAGAACAACAATTTCAAATTCAAATCTCTATAAATTAATTAGAAAAGTATTCGAAGATTATTATAAAATTCGGTGAAAACCATCAAATTAATCTCTGAAACCTGTCGAAAAGTCCTAAAAATGCCATGATTTTTATAAGAGGAAAAAAAAGCTCTGAAACTTCCTTCAAAACATTAAAATAAATCGAGAATCCCCTTGAATTCAAAAGGAATCTTAATTTCATATTCTAATCACTATAAATTGATTAGAAAAATATTCGAACATTATTAGAAAATTCGGTGAAAACCATTAAATTAATCTTTGGAACCTGTCAAAAAGTCCTGAAAATGCCATGATTTTTATAAGAGGGAAAAAAGCCATGAAAGTTCCTTCTAACCATTTAAAATCAAACGAGAATTCCCTTGAATTAAAAAAAATATCAATTACAAATTCAAATCACTATACATTGATTAGAAAAATATTCGAACATTATTACAAAATTCAGTAAAAATCATCAAATTAATCTCTGGAACCTGTCGAAAAGTCCTAAAAATGCCATGATTTTCATAAGTGGAAAAAAACTCTGAAACTTTCTTGAAACCTTTAAAATCAATCGAGAATTCCCTCGAATTCGAAAAGAATATCAATTTCAAATTCAAATCAATATAAATTCATTAGAAAAATATTCGAACATTATTATAAAATTCGGTGAAAACCATTAAATTAATCTCTGGAACCAGTCAAAAAGTCCTAAAAATGCCATGATTTTTATAAGAGGAAAAAAAAAGCTCTGCAACTTCCTTCAAACCATTAAAATCAAACGAGAGTACCCTTGAATTCAAAAAGAACATTAATTTCAAATTCAATTCACTATAAATTGATTAGAAAAATATTCGAACATTATTATGAAATTCGGTGAAAACCATTATATTAATCTCTGGAACCTGTCAAAAAGTCCAAAAATGCCATGATTTTTATAAGAGGAAAAAAAAGCTCTGCAACTTCCTTCAAACCATTAAAATCAAACGAGAATTCCCTTGAATTAAAAAAAAATATCAATTTCAAATTCAAATCACTATACATTGATTAGAAAAATATTTGAACATTATTAAAAAATTCAGCGAAAATCATTCAATTAATCTCTGGAACCTGTGAAAGAGTCCTAAAAATGCCACGATTTTTATGAGAGGAAAAAAAAAGCTTCGAAACTTCCTTATAACCATTTAAAATCAATCGAGAATTAACTCGAATTCAAAAAGAATAACAATTTCAAATTCTAATTACTATAAATTGATTGGACAAATACTCGAAGCATTATTATAAAATTCAGTAATAACCACTAAATCAATCTCTGGAACCTGTCAAAAAGTACTGAAAATGCCATTATTTTTATAAGAGGAAAAAAAGCCTTGAAACTTCCTACTAACCATTTAAAATCAATCGAGAATTCCCTCGAATTCAAAAAGAATAAAAATTTGAAATTCTAATCACTATAAATTGATTGGAAAAATATTCGAACATTATTAGAAAATTTGGTGAAAACCATTAAATTAATCTTTGGAACCTGTCAAAAAGTCCTAAAAATGCCATGATTTTTATAAGAGGAATGAAAAGCTCTGAAACTTCCTTCAAACCATTAAAATCAAACGAGAGTTCCCTTGAATTCAAAAAAATATCAATTTCAAATTCAAATCACTATACATTGATTAGAAAAATATTCGAACATTATTACAAAATTCAGCGAAAATAAAATCATGGCATTTTTAGGACTTTTTGACAGGTTCCAGAGATTAATTTAATGGTTTTCACTGAATTTTATAATAATTTTCGAATATTTTTCTAATCAATTTATAGTGATTAGAATTTGAAATTGACATTCTTTTTGAATTCGAGGGAATTCTCGATTGGTTTTAATGGTTTGAAGGAAGTTTCAAAGCTTTTTTTTTCCTCTTATAAAAATCATGGCATTTTTAGGACTTCCTGACAGGTTCCAGGGATTGATTTATTGGTTTTCACTGAATTTTATAATCATGTTCGAATAATCTTTCTAATTAATTTATCGTGATTTGAGTTTGAAATAATTATTCTTTTTGAGTTCGAGGGAATTCTCGATTGATTTCAATGGTTTGAAGGAAGTTTCAAATCTTTTTTTTCCTCTTATAAAATAGGGCACTTTTAGGACTTTTTACAGTTTTCAGGGATTAATTTAATGGTTTTCACTGAATTTTATAATAATGTTCGAATACTTTTTTAATTAATTTATATTGATTTGAATTTGAAAATGTTATTCTTTTTGAATTCGAGGGAATTCTCCATTGATTTTAATGGTTTGAAGGAAGTTTCAAAGCTTTCTTTTCCTCTTATAAAAATGATAGCATTTTTAGGACTTTTTGACAGGTTCCAGGGATTAATTTAATGGTTTTCACTGAATTTCGGAATAATTTTCTTATATTTTTCTAATTAATTTACTCAGAATAAATCAAGACCTGAACAGTATTTCAGGTATTTCTTCTCTTTTTACATTTTCGGGAATATCTTACAGAGGTTCACTCATGGCACTCAATATTTTGAACAGTTAACTTGAAAAAAAAGACGTTTTTGTAAACTGAACTTTGACACATAGTTTCCCTTTATTCTGACAATCAGTCGCGGGCGTGCTTGAGAAGAGGAAGGTCGTGTCTCCCAGAAATTGAGAAAGAAACAAAATATAAAATGCTGAAGTTTGATTATTTGCTACAGTGTAACCTGAAAATCGAAAACAAAATAGAAAATGTTGGAGCCTAATTTGCCAGTTGAGTAGATTATACCAATTTATATTTGTCAATTGATTTTAGTACTCTGAATGGAATTAATTAATCAGTTAATTCAGAAACGGATTAATATAATGGTTTTCACCGAATGCTATAATAATGTTCGAATATTTTTCTGATCAATTTATATTTATTTTAATTTGAAATTGTTATTCTGTTTGAATTCGAGAGAATTCTCATTTGATTTTAATGTATTGAGAGAAGTTTCAAAGCTTTTTTCCCCCTCTTATAAAATTCCTGGCATTTTTAGGACTTTTTGAAAGGTTCCAGGGATTGATTTAATGTTTTTCACTTAAGTTTATAATAATGTTTGAATACTTTTTTAATTAATTTATAGTGATTTGAATTTGCAATTGTTATTCTTTTGAATTCGCAAGAATTCTCGATTGATTTTAATGGCTTGAGGGAAGTTTCAAAGCTTTTTTTCCTCTTATAAAATTCATGGCATTTTTAGGACTATTTTAAAGGTTCCAGGGATTAATTTAATGGTTATCACTGAATTTTATAATAATGTTCGAATATTTTTCTAATTAATGTACTCAGAATAAATTAAGACCTCCACAGGATTCCAGGTATTCCTGTTCTTTTTACATTCTCGAGAATATCTTAGAGAGGTCCACTTAAAGCACTCAATATTTCCAGCAGTTAACTTGAAAAAAGGACGTTATTGTAAACTGACCCTTGGCACAATGTTACCCTTTATTCTCAAAATTAGTCGCTAGCGTGCTTGAGAAGAGGAAGGTCGGGTCTCCCAGAATTTGGGAAAGAAACAAAATATAAAATGCTAAATTTTGACTATTTGTTATAGTGTAACCTGATAATTGAGAAGAAAATGGAAAATGTTGGAGTCTGCTTTGCCAGATGAGTAGGTCTTTACATGAATTTGTAGATTGACAGGGCAGGAATTTGACCCTGAATTTTTTGAAGTTTCGGGATATTCAAAATTCTCTTTCTCTGCGTGTAAGAGAGTATTGTGTCGTTTATCATATTTTTTACAGGGACCACCGCGACAGTCAGATACACGGTGATTCGGATTAAAACAATTGTGACATAAATGGTGTTTCTTCACTGCTTCCCACCGTTCCTTTACCGTAAGTTTCAGGAATTTTGCACAGGTGTAAATAGCGTGCTCTGATTGGCAGTAATAGCAACTTAATTTGGATTGTGATACATGATGCGCATGCTGGGGAAAACTCCTTTTGAATTTATTATCAGAACCATGTTTGCTATCAGATTTTGACTCTATATTGTTTTCTAATTTCGGCTGAGACGGCCTTATTTCTTCAAACTGTGCGCGACGTTGTAAAAAACTTGTTAAATCTTTCATGGTGGGTACTGTTGATTCGCCGTGAGCATCCTCCCATTTTTCGCGCAGTTGATATGTAAATTTACCCTTAATAATAATAACGAGCAACGTGTCCCATGAATCGACAGATTCTCCTAATGCGCGTAACGCTCGGATATGCTTCTGAGTTTGATCTAGTAAAGAGCGAATTGAAAAGGTTTTAGACACGCAGGGCAGTTCAATAAGTGATTTAGCATGACTCTCTACAATTATCTTTTTGTTTTCATATCTGTCTTTTAAAAGGTTCCAGGCTACCTGATAGTTATCCGCGGACGTTTCTAAAGACGCGATTACTTCGGCTGCGTCGCCTGTTAGGCAACTTTTTAAATGATACAGTTTCTCGATGTGTTGAATACTGTGTCGACTATCCACGAGCGCTTTAAATGTATCTGAGAAACCTAACCACGTTTCATAAGAACCACTAAATTTTGGTAAATTGAGATATGGTAATTTATAAGTGCCCAAGAATTCCGCTTGATTATTTACGGCAGATAAATTCGAATGTGAATCGTCTGTATGGCTACTTGTGCTTGAACGCGCAGTAGAAGTGGTACTCATGCCTGGAGTAAATATCATTTGTGGATTTGTACTAATTAATTTTTGGATTTTTGCGGAAATTGTGAAATATCGTTTTTCAAAGTTATTACGTTCATTTTCATTTGTATTTAGAACTTCCGGATCGTCGGTGATAGCATCTAACTGTGATTGAATCTTTTCAAACTCGGGCCAGAGGTCCTGATGTTTCTTCAAACGTTCTTCTAAATCTAGTGTCTCTAGGTCAGTTTTGTCATCGACGGATGCTAAAAGTGTCTCTAAATTTTTCAGAAAACGTTTAATATTCCCTCGCTTAGTTTTTAATTCTTACATTTGAGCTTCGGCCATTGTGACTTGATGTAAGCACCGCACATCATAGATAACAGATAACGAATATAATGAAACGGGAGCAGAGAAAAAATGTGAGGAATTGGTGGTAACAAAAAATGACTTACTACTTGATGAGCTGAACTGGTTCCCTTGTAGTTGCGGCGATTGTGATGTGCTTTTCAACCGATTGGCGTTGAAGGCAGCTGTCTAGATATTCTGGATTGCTTCGATGAATTCTCCTTCAGAATTTTTACTGGATAATCCTCTGTCTGGATGCAATTGATTACAGATTTCACACACTAATTGATTATTGGTGAATTGTATTCTTTGCACAAGAATAGATAATTGAATTCACAACGTTTTTTTATGTCCGAGAGAACACTACAAGAGCAAGTTGATTGTCACCTAATTGTCACTGTTTCTAATATTTAAAGTTCATGGTGGGTGATTCAAATAATCGGAACCGAATTACGATAAAAGAACAGCAGCGTTTATTCTATCACAAATAGAGAACTATAATAGTCGGTTCGGTAGTTATTTTTCATCTGAGCTGTTCGCAAAACAAGAGGTCATTTGGTGGTGAAAATTTCTCAACAGTGCATTACACTGTCGCTCCTACTGCACCTACTGCAGAGATAAAAGATGTAGATCGTAGAATTAAGACTACTGATGTTAAAATAAAATCTAGCAAAAAGGTTTAGATACTAAACCTAATCTAAGAAGGGGATTGTAACAGGAATGTGAAAAGATCTTCCATCCTCCCCACTCCTCGAGCCCTAGAAGCAGGGGCCCGTTGCCACTGCTTCCCTTGTACGAGGCAGTCAGTCCGTTTGGTACCTCTGAACGACAAACATCTGTTATAATAAAGAAGTCCTGCAATATAGTTCAGGCACAATTAAAACTATTTAAAGTGTTTCTTCTGACCCGTTACAAGAAGTTATCGTTACAATTTTATATCACTGTTTCGTCGATCTATGACTTAAAGTCTTGAACTAGTCATGATCAACGCGCACTTCTTTCTAAATCGCTAAAACATTTTTATTCAGCTCTGTGTAAAAGTAAAATAGACATAAAACGTAGGACGCCTGCGGCGCCCTTACTAGCTCGGTACCCTACCCTTGGGCGGCGCCCGAGCTTGCCCCCTACCGGTACTGTGACAAACAATTTCAGTTTCAATTTATGATTACAGTCCATCAGCAGTTTAAATCACAGTTTTTAATTAAAGTTAAAATATTTTTGAAAAAATGCTTTGAGGTTTTATTAAGGTACATAATTGCATGCTTTTTAAACTTTTATATATTTTAGAATCGAATATCTTAAAAACACAGAAAATTCGTCTGGAGCAAAACACTCAAGGGATGTTACGCCAATAAAGCCAACACAGAGGAACTCAAAGCGGCTATTCAGAAAGTGGTGCACGATATTTCTGATGCACATTTCGAAAACATGTACCATTAAGTGTTTTGCCCTGGACGAATTTTTGACATTTTTAAGATATTCTTTTCCAAAATATATTAAAGTTTGTTAATCATACAGTTGTGTGTCTGAATAAAACCTCAAAGTTCTAACCATCTAACCATAATTTTATTTTTTATTCCCGTACCTGTTTAAAAATAATAAATTAGTTCTTACACCTTCCCATTTGTCACGCTATATATCATCAGTCACAAACACATTTTTTTAATGCAGTCAAGTGATCTGATAAGAGCAGTATGCCTAATTTGACATTTTTGTACAGATTTTCATGAAAAGCTCAGCAGAAAAAAAATTCTAAAAATATGAGGCAACTTGCATGTTGCAGGTGAAGGTTTTGCTAATACTGATACAGAGGTTCCAATTTTAAGATGATTAGTGATTATTTCCTGGCGAGTGAAAGATGAAAAAGTACAATAATCATATGATTATTCCAGAATACTCAACTTTGAATGGCTATAGGTCACCAAAAATAAATTATGCCAATTATACAAAAAATAAACGGGTTTCGTTGATCCTTTCTGTGCACAGTGGCCAAAAATATATCATTAAGCCATTTCCCTTTCGGAGTAGGCGTGAATTGCTCGGTTGGAAAGTAGCAGTGTGTGGATGGGTATATAGGTATGGTGTAGATAGGTATATAGGTGTAAGGTATAGATATTTTAGGTTGATCTAGAATTCTCGTGTTATTTATTTAAATGACACGTTCGTTCCGCAACACTGCTCCGACTCAGGTTGCTGATCAATCTCTCTAGCGATCACCCCACGTGAAGAGTCTAACAAAATTGTTATGTGTGGTTCCCCACTTGGGCCCATTTAATATCCAAGGTTTTTGTTCCAGGTGTCATTCACTCTACTCACATTCTTTTTATAAACTATTTGTCGCCACGCTTTTCTGTCCTGGCATCCTATTCTAGCTTCCTTCAAGTTCATGCATTATTTCATGCAAGCTCTCGTGTTTCTATGGCTTCTTATCTCTTCGGATTAATGTCTCATTCACAGATTCTAACCATTCTTTCGGCGGTCTACCTCTGGGCATTCTGCCATTTCTAGGTTAACTCTTGATGAGTTGCGATACATCACACTCGGAGCGTATCAGCTGAAGCAAGCTCAATCGTATACCGAGAAATATTTATCGGATGATGGAATGTACTCACTTCTTGTCCACAAACAGGAGGAAGGCATTCTAAGAGTACAAATCAAGTGGTATCTTGGTTACTCTAGATATCAACAAAACACTCGCAGACCTTCACGTAAATTCGAAAGTCATTTAAATGATGCATCGTGTTGGTCGGAAGATGAAGGAGGAGGAACTTCATCTTCAGATGAACAAACCGATTCTGACGAATGAGACTCTTGCACAGTACGTCACCTCTAATTGACCATAAGCTCTGATTGATCCTAATCTAATATACCATTTCTTAGAAACACGCATCTCCAAGTTTGTTGCGATCATTTTATAGAAATTATTGTTAATAAATCTGATAAAGCAGAATATTTGTACTGTTTTCATGGTCACAGACCTAATAGAGTATAAAAATAAGCCTTATTTTGAAGGTTTAGTACCTCGAGAAAAATGATGGCATTAACGTATGTTGTAACCCAGGTAAAATACGAACTTAAAAATGACTATTTCTTGAAATCAAATCACTTTTAGGAAGAATCCTTTTAAGGGGTTATGAGACGTAGTTAGACGAATAAAATAAAACACTTACGAGACCAATTAGTAGATGGCCCATAAACCGGCCTAATTGACCCTCCTCAAGGAGTACTAGAAGGTGAATGAATAGATGGTTGAGGCTTTAGCGTGGTCAGTGACATGTTAAAGTACACAGTGGAGATTTCTGGATAGATGGAACACACAAGATTATGGAAACTGTTTAGAATATACTTTTTAGGAGGAAAGTGGAACTGTGAAAATGAAAATAATTTCAAATTAAATCAAGACAAGTTTAGGAAAGAGATATCATGTTTCAAACATTTTTATTTCATTTTATTTCCATCCAGTCATTGTCGTAATTGTCGTAATTGCTTATTTCTTTCTTGGGCGAGAAAATTGTGTAATTTCTGAATATACAAGTATGATATACATTGTTCTTACCTTACTAAGAGTATTTGGAAATTAAAAACTATTTCGCCGTTGAGCGTTTTTTGATGCTATAAATATTTGTAGAGAAAAATTTTTGCTTTGTTTTGTTTGAAGATGTTATAATATGATAGGTTCGATATTGTTGATGAGAATTTTCGTAGTCAAAAGTAAAGCAAAAAAAATTTGTTTTATTTTGAAATTAAAGCATAATTTTGAACATCCTAATCTCAAGAAAGATTACATTTGTCTCATCTAGAAAAATAAACACAGAGTTTTATGTATGAATACGGTTTATGAAGAAAGGATATATTATTGAGCATTCAGACATACAGAAGATAAATCCCAGAGCAAATATATAAAATTTATATTACATTTTTAAAAACATAGTGAAGAACCATGCGTCAATTTAAATTAGGAAGAATGTTTATGTTAATTTTGACGATTCTTTAAGAAAAACATAAAAATCCGGAAAAGGCCTACACTATCTTAATATTATAAGCTACCAGAAAAAAGAAAAGCACACTTATCTAATGTATCTTAAACGAATCACATGATTAAAAAAAAATTGTAGCTATATTGGATCTACAAATCTGAATTTTACTTCCGTATGTAAAGCCAAAAATAGAAAC
Organism: Andricus grossulariae; assembly: GCA_011634705.1. Classification (NCBI taxonomy): domain Eukaryota; kingdom Metazoa; phylum Arthropoda; class Insecta; order Hymenoptera; family Cynipidae; genus Andricus; species Andricus grossulariae. The sequence continues at coordinate 137,782,248 of JAABKJ010075445.1, forward strand.
AGATCTCACATAAGAAAGGATACATGGTCAGCATAAGGAATCTACATACGAACCCGTACATGCACTGAAAAAATGTTGGGCAAGCAGTTGTCTTCTTAGTGCGAACGCAGCGCCACCACGGCGGTTAGTGTAGCGGCGAAACCACATTTGAGTGAGCAACAGTGCCAAACATGAGAGCAGATCCTTTCCAGCGTGTTGGGAACGCTGCAGTCCCACAAAAGAGAAAGCAATTGCCCCACGGGTCCAGAAATAGATTTTCGCGTGTGTCATTAGTTGGGTTGAATAAAGCAAAATCTTGACTATAAAAATACACAGTGTTATTCTTCCGCCACCTGGTCCAAGTCCAGCCACCACCTCTTTTATATTATTAATTTTCACACAACAAACAAAAATGGTGCCCAGGGTGAGGAGTGGAAAAAAGAGTTCAGTAAAATTCAAAAGGATTTTTCTTGTTGATTGGATCGTGCTTGGTGGTGGGGATCGCAATTGCGTTGTGGCGTTCTTTGTCTCGATCATCTGAGGCTAAAGCGGAGTATCCAGTGTACGATTTATTCTCTTCAGGTCGAACGCTTCCCTTATTATACTAAGTACGTGCGACTTAACTCATATTCTTTACATTGATAAACTTGGAATTGTTTGAATTTGTTCATTTTCAGTCATTATTATTTTTGTTGTTCTCTCGCAAATATTATATACTTTTAAATTGAGTTCAAAATGCAGCTGCGCCATTGGTTGCTTGTGAAAGCAGTAGATTAAAGGAGCTTGAGGAAATATTTAAACGACTGAAGGAGAAACCCCGTGACGAGTTCAACACTAATATTGTCCAAATGCGCACAAGCTCAATTCAACAAATCTGGGAAGAGGCGCGTGCTGCGCATTTCAAAATCATCGAGATTGAGCCTGCGGAGGTTGATAACTACATCGCAGCAGGCACCTTTGCGCGTTTGCAGAAGCTGTACGAGGACGTTTCGGATTTTCTCATGGGGATGCTTTCCGAACTCGAAAAGGTGAGAGAATGCTTGATGCGCTCAAGCGAGTCAGCTACGAGCGATAACCACACGTCTCAGTCTGCTGGTTTCGTAACTGCGAAATTACCACGTATACCATTACCGACGTTTTCCGGCGATTACAATGAGTGGGAAAATTTCCGTGAACTGTTTAAGACTCTTATTCATGATGTTCCGGGTGTGGCTGATTCTGCCAAACTTAGTTATTTGGAAATCTGCTTGATAGGGAACGCCGCAACAATATTGCCAGGTGTAACGTCTTCTTCTAGGGGCGCTTACGATGAGGTGTGGAAGGCATTGAACACGCGTTTTCAAAACCCCAGATTCGTAGTTTGCAAAGAACTGCGCAGTCTTATTAGTTTGCCGTCTATGGCAGAAGAATCAGCGCAAGAACTCCGTCAATTCACTGACGAGGCTCAGCGTATCGTGCGTGTTTTAGGAAACCTACGAATGCCGGTTGAGAAATGGGATGTTATGATAGTTTTCTTGTTGAGCGAGCGTCTGAGTAGGGTCACTAAGGAGCTGTGGGAAACTGAGCTCACTGCGAATCATTTTGATGCTTCCCTTAGTCATGATCAACAGGATCCTTTGCAGCGATTCCCGACGTTTGCTCAGTTTTTTAACTTTTTGGAGGAGCGATCCAGAACTCTCTGCATGCTCGCAAGAGACAACAAATTAGACAGCGCAGCCAGATCAAAGGTGGCCCCCTCTTCAAAGCCAACGCCCGGCTCAAAAAGGACATATCACTTAGCCTTCCCGTCGGGTGATGATCTGATGTGCCCTCTCTGCTCGAGTAAACCTCGTATCAACAAATGTCCACAGTTTAAGGAAAAAACACCCTATGCACGCCGCGAGGAAGCTCGCAAATTGAAGCTTGGCTTCACTTGCCTAGGCAATCATAAGTTGAATGAATGCAAATCCCGAGGCCGTTGCTGGTAGTGTCAATCAAAGCATCACACAATGATTCACTACTCTTCTCTTTTGCTACAGAATCCAAGAAAAAAGTTTGCCAAATCCAAAATATCAACAGAATGAGAGGCCATCGGGTAGTAACGGTAATAACGAACACGTAAATGTTCACACTGCCCGTGCTTCTTCTCGTCAGCCCTCATCAATCATTTTAGCTACTGCTCAAGTCACGCTGATAGGACCAAACGGCCATCGCACTCGCGCACGAGTGCTTCTTCTGTTGAATACCTATTTTTGATTTTAATCGTTATATCGATCACAATCACTTTTTAATTGTAATATGTATCACCTGTTAATTATAGGGCCATCTAGCCCTAGGAACTTCTCATGAATAAATACAAATACAATGCAAGCCTTCTTACCGGGTTGACGTAATAACGATTACGAGTCTTCCCACAGTTAGACGCAATGTATTATATCCTATTATATTGCAGCCTGGCTCTCATTTATTGTTGTGAGCGTGAAGTGTGGATTTTAAAAGATAATTTTGCAAAGCTTAGCACAAAAGCTTTGAATGATAAGTGTTATACCTAACCAGCTGACGGATGACTACGATTACGACCAGATGACTACTGACACTGAGTAATCAGTAAACCTCACTGATTAAACGATTGACGGAATTCCACTGAGTGAACCAGTGAAATCTCACTGATTGTCCGTGGCACACTTCTAGCTGTTTCAATCAGTGATATTTTACTACTTCATTTTAAGCGTGTATTTGGAAGTTCGGTTTTCTATATATAATTCTTCATGATATAATTTTTTTCCTATTTTTTAAATGCTTTCTACAGTTATTCTAATTACTTTATTCGCAGTTTCGTATAAAATAATTGTTTTTGAACTTGAAAAAAATGGATAAGCCGAATAAGTTAAATGAGTCTTTCATCAAATATAAAATGGTTCACATACCCAAGCGACAGTATACTAATTTAGTTTTTGGACAAAAGAATTATTTCCTTTAAAATTTTTTTGTTCAGGCTATATTTTCAAAGTTGTATGTAATTTTGAACCATTTTTTGTACTATCCTCATATTCTTCATACGTAGTATCTATTCATCTAGCTTTACTGTACAGATAAATAGCTTTCACAGGGCGGACAGTTCCCCTCCCCGTTTCCTCCCCAATAAACATGTTTGCTAAAAATAATAAAAGTAATTTCCTTTGGAAAATTTTTCTGCATAGAAAAGTAATGATATAAAAACTTAGTAACTTCTGATGGACTATGAGAAAAATTAATGTTATTGAAAAGTTTGAACCCTTATGTACATTAAAATATTGTTTAAATAAAATTTTTCTCGCTAAGCTTGCACTTTGTTGACATAAGAAAACACGTTTGAAAATCATTTTTAGTTGCAAATTTTGCTACCCCAGTGGAATATTAATGTTATAGAAACTAGATTCAATTTTAGGATCGATGGGAAAAACATGTTTTTTATGGAGGAGTTTTCTTATATAAATTAAAATTATTATTATAAGAATTTTACATTGTAAATTTCAAAAATCATTGAGCCAGTCTTGTATCGCCCGGCATTGATAACATGAATAAATTTATATGATCTGAAATGTTTTTAATTATTAAAAATATCACAGTGGCGACGAGGATAAATTGAACTTAAAGTACGCGTGTTAACGATTACGCTAAACGAGCGTGGAACAGTGTAAGAAGAATAAAATGAATGTGAGTTAAATCAATGTCGGAAGAGATTAAAAATGTGGAAAAGGCGGAAGTGAAAACTAGTTGGATTTATAAGTTATCAAAAGCTGAAGTACTGGCGAAGATTAGGGAATACGGTATTGTAAATGTGAACGAATCTCAGAGTCTAGATGTGCTGCGTAAACTTTTAGTAGTTACAGTACGAAAAAGTGACGTCGGAAAATCACAGGATAGTGATAATTCGGACAGTGAGGGAAGCAAGAAGGATATTAAGGTGAAAGAGCAGAAGGATGTACGGTTTATTAAGGAAATGGGATCGAGTGATAAAATTCATGTACAGTTTAAGTTTTCCCCGTTATAATTTTTCCTTGGATCCCCGAATTTACCTAGTACCCTTTCTGTATCTGTGCCTTGATAATGGACGCCGACCCATCCGTTCATATCTCCTAACAAAATTATTCTTTCACCTTGATCGCAAGTACTAATTGTATCATTACAAGAAAGCCGCTATACGTGTCTAATATTTTTCGACGTTCTATCGATTTATACTAGTCTCATCTCAATGTCAATGTCACAGAGCAGGCCTTTCAGAGCAGGTCAGATTGCAACTACATCAGTAAACACGATTCCTTTCTCAGCGATGCAAACAATTAAGTTTTTTCTGAGAATGATGAGGATGAATGTATCGAGTTTTCTGATGAGGATGATGATGGACACGGATGTTTAATTACCATTTCATATATCGATTCCATTTTACTATCAGAAAAGTCAGGAACATCTGACACAGTACAGTCGTGCAACAAAATTAAATTATTAACGCCTGATGTCAGTGCAGGTGCAGATCGTCTCAAAATGAGCCATAGAGCTACTGCACTAGATACTAGATAAGGGATGCTTTTGAAGAAAATGTATCATCATGTAAGACATTTGCCCTCCAATGGGATGGAAAACTACTTCCTGATTCAAATTACAAACGCCGAAGTGTCGATCGTCTGCCTATGCTTGTATCAGGTGTCAGAGTTAATCAATTGTTGAGAGTGCCAAAACTCGAAAATAGCAGTGGAGAAGCTCAAGCAGATGCAATAATTAAATTATTGCAAGAGTGGAATATCGAGGACAAAACTTCATGTATATGTTTCGATACTACATCGTCCAACGCAGGACGAATGAATGGAGCCTGTCATCGTATTGAGACCCATTTAGGAAGAATTCTTCTAAATCTTGCTTGTCGTCATCACATTTACGAACTGAGTTTAAAAGTAGCATTTTAAGAAAGTCTTGGAGCCGCTTCTGGACCTGATAACCTTCTATCCAAACATTTTCAAACAGAATGGACAAATTTAGATCAACGAAATTTTGAATGAGGTATAAATAATCCACAGGTGTTTGAACTACTTGCCAATGATAAGGAGAAATGTCTACAATTTTCTATGGAGCCATTAGAGGTAAGATAATAAATTATTATATTATTTGGTCATTTTCGGTAGAAAATTAATCTTTTTCGGTTAAAAATTAAGGTTTTTGTTTGAACATTCCTATTTTTTTTGGTCAAAAATATTCAAAGAAATTAAGAATGGCTTCTGTTTCCGGTACCGAATAGTAAAGTACGCGTTTTTGTTTTTTGCTATATTTATTGGTTTTGGCGACGGGCGTGGAGGTGTGATTGAGGTGAAAGGTGGTAAGGGAGGTGAGTGTAGTGGAGGGTGTGTGTGGTTGTGTGGGGGAGCTTGTTTGTAAGGTTGAAAGGGTTAACAGGGAAGTTGAAAGTGCTAATTTGGACGTTAGTTGCCGAGGACGGAAAAGAGAGAGGGAATATAGAGGACAGCAGATCAGTAAGGTAGGCACTAGGCCAGCATGTTTGTAATGAGGAGCCCAGAGGGGTCCAGCAGAGGGCAACAGCAGGTAGAAAACAACCCCGGTGCTGATGATCTCACGGAGGTTAGCGAAACAGGGAGGGGGAAGGGGAATGCCGGAGATAGTACCGATGATAGCGAGGTGCAGTTTACTACGCCAGGGAACTTGGGTTTGGGAGAGAAGAAAGGGGGAACAGCTGACAGAAGGTCTCGAGGTAGGTCATCATATCGAGATCTGCTTAATAGATCCAGATCTGGTAACTTAGGATCGAGCCAGCTTTTTGAGAAATGGAGACAAGAGGGAGAGTTTACAGATAAAAACGATAAGGGGGACAAGACGGAAGACAGTAAAAGATCAAGGGAATGAGAGGGGGACGAGCAGGGAGAAGAAAAGTTGCGGAAAAAGGTTCAGAAAAAAGTCTCCTCCAGAGAGGAATAAGGTAAAAGGGAAATTCGATCTAGAGAGTTTGGAAAATCTCATTAGAGGGTTTCGAAAGGAAACGAACCCAAGTCTGAATGGCATGCAAAAGCGAGGGGATGAGGTTTGGGAGGAAATGAGGAAAGTTAGAGAGAACCGGGCACCTCTTACTATAAATGATCTTTGAAGCTGACATGTTCTGTGAAAAGGAATCTTAAGGATTTTATGTCTCTTACGAAGCTTAGACTGTGCTGGAAAGTCTCTGTCTACAAATTGGAATAGGTTGAATATATGTATACTCAGGAGCTTTGTTCTGAAAAAGAGTGTGGAGCAAACTACCCATGAAGAATTATCTTCTCTTGGCAGCATTAAGCAGACCAGCCTTAACTCTGTATGGAGTTATGTATTCGTATTTAGGTAAATTGGAGATAAAATGGACACAAGCGCTTAACGCACGCTCAAGCTTTAAATTTAAATAGTCGGTCAAATCATCATATACTAAACAACCGCAATCAAAATGAGGCAAGATTAAACTCTTAACTAAAAGTATCCGAGTGAAGGTAGGTGAAGAATCCTTATTCCTATATAGTTGTTGTAGAATTCTGTATGGTTTTCTTGAGATACTCGGTACCTGTTCCTTCCAGGACAAGGTACGGTTATAGAAATAGCCCAGATCTTCAACCACTTCGGAAAACGGGATAGTGAGATTCTCGATACGAAGAGGTGGAAATGATGCCAGTGTTCCAAGCGACGGAGATGAAGTAGGTCCAACAACAATTGCCTGAGTTTTGCCCGGGTTAAGAGTAAGTTCATTCTTCCAGATCCAAAGAATATGCAATCGATATCCTCTTGGACTAGAACAAGGTATCGACTTAATGAAGAAATTGGTCCCGATAAGTAAATTTTAAGATCGTCAGCATATTTGTGGTATTTACAAGGTTGAAGTTTACTTCCAAGATCAGAAGTGAACAAATTGAAGAGGAGGGGTGCCAGAATGGAGCCCTAAGGAACCCCACTCTTGACTTTCCACCAGTCAGAAAGCTCACCACTACTATTAATAATTCTGTGTGACCGACTATTAAAATAGGATTCAAATCCCTTGATGACAGAGTTTGACATGTTAAAAGATTTTAACTTTTGAAGGAGTAACTTATGATTGACCATATCAAAAGCCTTCGAAAAATCAAACAGGACAATAATGTTGATCTCCTTATTATCTATTGCTAATTTAAGTTCCGTCGTTACTTTAAGGGAAGCAGTAAGAGTGCTATGCTTTGCCCGAAAACCTGACTGCATCGGGTCGATGGCCTTAGATAATTCGAGAAATTTAGAAAGTTACAGGTTAGCAATTTTTTCAAGTGGTTTGGACCGCGCACGTAAACTAGAAATTGGCCGGAAGTCTTTCGGGGCATTAGGTTCAGAAACTTCAGGAATTGAGAGATTCCGCGCCAGTCTTTGGGTTGGTGAGGAATTTAGATTATAGGAAAATTTAAAGGTAATGTTAATCAAGTCGTGGTTAGAGAGGAAAGGGATGGCATTTTGTTCGTAGAAGACAACCTTATCAATACTGTCTACAATCAATAAGTCAATGCGAGTACTGGAACGATCAGTATGGTGAGTAGAATCATGAGGTACAATCGAGAGTCCCGAAGAATGTACCAAAGATGTTAGATATTTAGAACGATTGAAAGCGAGATTTAGGTTAGTGTTAAAATCTTACTTTTGCGTGAACGGATAGTTTCCCATTGCATTTTAGAGCAAAATGTTCAACAGAAAAAAAATGAGAAAAAAATCATGAAAAAATGTTGCTGAAAGAATAATCCGCTATCTTCAATAGGTTTCAAGTTATGATCGATTGAAAAATCCCCACTTTTTTGGATTTTCAGCAAAAAATCACTAAGTTCTAAAAAACACTGTGTACCTTCGCACCTAATTACTGCACGGAAAGGTGTTCCACAGGTGATTGAAAGTAGACTCAATTTGCTGTAATAAGGAAAAAAGAACAATGTCCTACACGGAAAGAAATTTAGGGCGACTGCGGTACTTATAAGTACCACTTCTGAGCTAAACACACGAGCGCCAGCGAGGTGTCTATAACGCCGTCTTGACAGGCAAAAAGAAATCTCTCAGTCTCCGATCTCAATCCAGCAGACTTGAGAAACCTATTCGACAGACCTATCGAGAGCTCTTCTCTACGTATGATGCCGCAGAATTTACCATGAAGGGGCTTGTCAGCATGTTCTCTTAGTAAAATCGTATGTTCTGCTTCCTGTACACGACTTTTGAGCACCAAAGGTGTTAGTGATGCTGGGCCATGTGCACTGTCGCTAGAATCAAATGGGAGGCCAAGCTCCTCTGCGACCCTCTCTGCGGCACGGTATAGAAACGCCGCAACATTGACGACTTCATGTTGATGTACGAGTCGCATAATAGAATCTGCACTATTTAGAAATGAGGAGGCTGTAGCCAGAACCGTTCTTCGATGAAGACACTCCTAACTTAGCAAGCCTCTACCCCCTTTATCTCGAGGTAGGTGTATTCGAGGTACGGAAGATCTAGGATGTTGACTTCGATGGACTGTCATCTTCTTGCGTGTGCTTCGGTCAAGTTGCTTCAACTCATCGACGTTCCATTTTATTGCACAAAACGTGCATAGCAGCATAGGAACGGCCAGCATATTAGTCGCCTGGATCTTATTTTTTCCAGATAATTCGGAAGCCCAAATTTTTCTAAGAATTTAGCGATACCTTCTTACAAGGTCCGTTTTTGGGTAACGCACATTTTGGGTTTCCGCTTGCGGTATTCCAAGCTATGTATATGTTTCTCCATCACCAAGATGTTGAATGGTATTTCCGCCTATGAGTTCAACATCCTGATCGTCACGCGATGGTGTAGTTTCTCGTGTTCCTTGGTGTAGGTGGACGTAGGCACACTTGTCGAGTCCCAAGCTCATGCCAATCGCTTCAGAGTACCTATTCACCGCCTCCACAAGGATTTCAAAATCCTCTTTCGAGGAGTCAAAGAGTTTAAGGTCGTCCATGTATAAAAGGTGGTTGACCTTATATTCTCTTCTGTTCGGCGGGCCACACAGGTATCCAGAGCTTTTGCCTCGGAGCGCAATAGATAGAGGCAACAGGGAGATGCAGAAAAGTATTAGAATAAGAGAGTCTCCTTGGAAGACCCCCCTCTTATATGTGATATAGCTGGAAGTCACTTGTCTTTTGACATATGTTATAACAAATCTTGTCCGCCACAAGAGAATAAGCTCTTCTGTGCATCTCACTTTATTATATTATATTATTATATTATATTATCATACATTATATTATATATGATATCATATTATATATTGCATATAATATACTATATATTATATATATATTTTTTTATTAAACTTGTTCTCGGGTTAAAAAGAAGCCGGTTTTCCATCATTTGCGATGATGCTTTAGGTACAAAATTAGGAGCATGGTATAGTTTGCAGGTCGTCTTTTACCGCGGTTATGTTTACATAGCGGCCTTGAGCGTTGGAGGTGACAGCAGTCACCTCTGGATGCTTTCTTAGAGCTACCATGTATCAATCTACAGGTTTTTAGTCACTTGCTTCCTGATGGTCCAGAAAGTTTCTTACAGTGCGACAGATGTTTAATGAAACCGCCTTTTGAGCTGCGGTCAGTACCCTACTGACTCCTAAACGTTCACGATGTTCAGTGCATCTTGCGTGCACATTGCCTGTAGCCACAATCACAATAGGATGAATAGATGCATGTTTCACATTCCTCCATTTGTCTTTACTTCATGCCTTAGCTAGCTATACTTGTGGATCTTGGTTGTATAGGTTGCCTGCAAATTTCGCTTAAGTGGACAAGCAATGTCGATGATGTAGACTCTTTCACCTTTTTTTTCTCGCATTACGATGTCCGGTCGATTGGCTCTGATGTAATGATCCGTCTGGATAGTAACATCCCAATATAAGATGTAATCTTCGTTTTTTAAAACGGGCATTGGAATGTATCTATAACACCAGTGTTTGCAGTTAACTATACCAGTGTGTAAAGTACCTCATCTCGAAAGTGCGCATGCGCAGCTTTTTCACCGGAGCCTGAAGTAAGCCATATATAAACTGCGCATGCGCGAAAGTTGTTTCGCTCACAGTCTGCTCAAATAAGGTCCTTCAGGCACCATTTGGAAGCATGAACAGGTCAACTTTTGAGGTGGGTGTTGCAAAAAATAACTTTGAATGAAAATTTACTTTCTTGTATCTGATTTCTAGAGTAAAATGAAGAAATTATTCAGGTTATCGTTCCTATTTTATAAAAACCATCATGCGACTTCTTTAAAACTACGCCAATTAGAACTACAATGTGTTCGGATTAAATCAAATGTGAATTTGATGATTTCTTTATGTCTTTCAACTCATCCATAAATTTTTCTTTAAAAATTATCTCACTCATATTGTGAGAAGAGCCATTTACACTTTCGGTCTCGTTCATTTCAAACGAAAATTACATTATCACATATTAACTCTTGTCGACTGTAGCACTCAAAGTAATAATAGTAACTTTGATTTGAGAGATATGTACTGAGAAAGCAACAATTTCATTCTAGTATTTACAAACTTTTGATATCGTAGGATTCGTAGGCTGGACAATTCGAAGTAAATGGTTTGTTTTCTAACTTTGCTTATGACATATTTGGCACACCTAGGTTTGCCTAACTTCATGCCAGGCATAGTCCGAAAGAAGAACTAGCTTCCGACTATGCCTAAAACGCATTTGGCACACCTAGGTTTGCCTGTATTCATTACAGACAAATCCCGAAATCACACAGTATTTTGAACTTAACCTGAAACGCATCCGCAATACGCTCATTGCCTATAGGCAAACTTAAGTCTTCCTCCACTCCGGGCTTTGCCATTAACATATACAATGAGAGCCAGGCTAGTTTTAGAAAAAAAAAGAGATCCACTAGATATCACGTCTTCGTCTTAAACTGTCTTGTCAATAATAAACTAAAAACCGAAGGTGGAAAACTCTATGCTGCCTTCTTTGACACGATGGAATGAGAAATTCTTTTTAAAAAAATATTAAGCTAGGTATATGAGACAGGATGTTAGAAATTATTAGGGAAATGTATAGGTAGAGAGAAGATCTTTGCTCTGAAATTTGCAGATGATCTAGCGATTTTGGCGGATTACCCGGAAGGACTCGAACAAATGTTAAAATCCGTAGGATCGTACCTAGGTAAAAACAAATTGGAAGTCAACGTCAAGAAATCAAATGTTACGATCTTCAGGAATAGAGGCAGGAAAAAGAATGCAACAGGAGAGTGAAAGTTCAACGGAGAAAAATTAGAGATGGTAGAGAAATTTAAATACTTGCGACATTGGTTTGCATGAGGACTATATGGAGTATAAGTCTGGGACTGGGAAAATTGGGATGAGATGGAAAGGGCTCAAGGGAGTTAAAAAGAGCTTTTAAGTATCTCACTGATTCTAAACATGAGAGATGAAAGACTTCCAAAGATATGTCTCAAGAAGGAAATAAGGAATTTAAAAAATAAAAATCCATCAAACTGGGGTAAAAATGTCAAAATAGCTTTCAATGAAGCAGGGGATGGTGAAACACTTGGATTTATATGGGAAGGGAAAGGGAGTAAGAAATTGCTTAAATTTTAGAACGTAATATAGCGACAAAAATTGAACAGGAGATTCAAAGTGACTGGGGGAGTATAGATAAGTCTACCTACTGTAAGGACTATGGGAAATATATAATTGAGATGGGCAGTGAGGAATTTTGGGAAATCAAGGATTTAGGATATCTGGAAAAAGAACAATGGCGTAGACTTAGGTGTGGAAATGTCGTGAAATCAGTTAATGAGGGATTCAGGGATCTAAATTGTAGGCTTTGCCAGAGTGAGGTTGAGGACATGAAGCGCATATGGAAATCTAATAACCATCTTTGTCGCTCTTACGGTGTTGGCCGCGACCCTGCCCTGCCGAACGCTCCAAGGGAGATAGAGTCAATTCTCCAAAACGAGAAGTGCCAAATTTTCTGGAAGTACGATTGTCGGTCAGCAGTCTCCGTTGCACACTCGAGGCCTGACATGGTTCTCCAAGACTTCAAGAAACGAGCTATATTCGTGATCGAATTCTCGGCTCCTTCTGAATACCACATCACTGCCAAGGAGAAAGAATAGAAGGAAAGGTATCAAGAACTTAAAAGGGAGCTGCAACGACTGTACCCAAAATATTCAGTACGAGTAATCGGCCTTGTGACAGGTGCTCTAGGAGGTGCGGAACTATCACTGGTTCGTAACCTTAAAGCCATACCTGCGTGCCAAAAATATGCCACGGCACTTGCGAGATGGATGCTGAAAGCTGTCATACTTGGTTCGCTTCGTGTCCTCAAAACACACGAGGGTTTCGCCGGTCTGTCGTTGTGATTTTGTCGTGTCCTGTGACCACCCATCTCACGATTGTGAGACGGGGCCATGCATGGGATTTACTGCTTTCCTACTGGGAGCCCATGTCGTTTTTTTTTTAGATGACAGTTGCTCCCAGTGGGACCCTGCGGTGGTTGTTATCCTTCAGTTTTTAATTATATAATAAATATTTAAATAATAAAACAGATTTAACCATCAACTGATAAGACAAGTGGGTGAGCACTTGTTTATAATAATATGTTACAATTGGTTGATATGATAGGGAACAACTTTACCATCAGTAGGGTGGAGAAGCAGGAGGATTATCCTTTGACTCACTCATCTTCTTCTCTGTCTGCTGCTGCTGCTGGCTACGTGAAACAAATGGTAACAGTCGACTGTGCTAGCACGCTTTATATCCTCATACCCCTACTCACTCATCACCATCCCACTCCCGACTGTGCTTGATAGTGAAACATGGGGGCACTGGGGTGACTAACAGTTTGCCAGTAAGGTACGGGCAGACTGATCATCAATATAATTTTTTATATTCTCATTTACCACATTTCGGCAATGTAGGGCACAATGTTACCATCAGTCGGTAAGACAGGGAGGTCGGTAATTTTAATGTTATCATTTAACCATCTGTCGGTAAGGTAGTGAATCATGTTATTATAGGTAAGTAAAATAGAGAGGTCGGTAATTTTTTATATTATCATTTTACCACATGTCGGTGAAATAGGAGAGGTCGGTAGTGCAGACTCCCTGTCACAGATGGAGCAGCAGTTGATATATCGGAAGCCCAAGTCGGCGTCAAAAGTACGCGACCCTCACTTTAAGCGCTTTCAATTCGTTAAAAAAAAATGGCAGAAAATTTTGGCCAGGTAAACGTGAAAGCTTAAGGTCTCCCGAATTGAAAGGTATGTATATTTTAGTTCTAAAAAAAATTGTACGATAGCGCTGATGTAAAACGTGCCAAAAAACAAGGTTTTTGAGGCACTTTTTTGAAGCCTCGACTTTCGTGGCTTCCCAAACCGAACTGGACGTTTTAAAAAATCTGAAAAAATTCACAGACGATCCTTAAGGTGTCCAGAATGCAACGCAGTTTTCAAATTTTGAAATATGAATTTGTTTACTAATTACATACCGTTTTCCACAAACATATCATCTTGGGAAGAAATAATGATAGGAAGTTGTTTTATGGCTTAAGGGCATGTGATACTTCCTCATGTGGTAAATTGGGTTCAGTTCCCCCGGGTTTCTGTCCACAAAAATTAAACATTATAAAAACTGTATTTGGAGATGCTGTAAAATAGAACAACAGACGTCCCCGAACTCTTTGTTGAGAGATAATAGCTAACAAAATTTATTCTGCTAAATAAAAATTTTCTCTGTGCACTATTTGGAGGTTAGGATTCGCTTTTGAGGTATGTGTCATTCCGATAATGTCGGTCTCTGCTTCTAGGACAGAAGGAGCAGAAGTGGATGACGTACACGTTCTAGTTGCGTCGGGATTGGTTGCTTTAAGGAACCATAATCGTAGCTTCCGGGGCCTGAAACTTCTCATAATCCAACAAAAAAGGGTTTGGGACAGCGCGAATGCAGTCCCGACTAACAAAAATTATACGCTCGAGATATCCACATTAGGGATATTCACAAGGATCAGCTCAACCGTAGTGCAATGGAAGAGTCTCGCACTGGAGGAACCGCCTTGTTAATCATGGTATGAGGACGAAACTTTCTACACGGGGCTCTTCCGGAATGTGTCAGTGGCCACGGACACATTTTCATAATGCATTCAAGTGATCTGATGAGAGTAGTCTGCCTAATATGACGTATTGGGCAGTCTGGTTTCTTTTTTGACCCATCCTCCATAGACTGGGTTGCAGTTAAGTGCATGATGGGGAAACTGACAGCTTAAGGTGAGATTCGAACAACCAGAACCCTGGGTGAATGTATCTAGAAAAATTTCCAGAGATACCAGCTCAAGGATCGAACACCGGACCTCTACTATGAAGTCTGAGTCCCATATTATTTAAATGATTTAAAATGAATGATTAGAATTATAATTTATTTATTAAGTCCCTAGGGCTGAAGAACCCTCTAAAGAACAAATTATACATATGTTTTACAAAAAAAAGTACCAACTCTGGTCGAATGCCGATTATGATGTAGGTAAAAAGAAGAACAAAACAAATTACAGATGGCTAAAGATAAAATAATATATTATATGATGAATATGAGTAATATATCTTAATATAAGTTAGTGTTAGACTAACGGATATCATTAGAAACATTAAGACTTAATTGTTAGATAATTGAGATAAACTATGAAGCGAATTGTTGTGATACTAAGGAGAAAAAACGTCGCTAGAAGTTAGACAAATTAAGGGGGTCTTCTAGTTTCGAGGTTTCAAAAATTGATTTTTTTTTGCATATTTCGAATCTAGAAGTTATTAGAAAGGTGCCCTGGCATAGCCGATTAAATCGTAACTTTTTATAATCATGTTTTATTCCATCATTTATGTTTAAATGCGGTTTCCCAAAAGTCGTGTTTTACAAAAGTTTTAGTAAGACTTCGACTAGAAATATTTGGAATATCGGGTCATTATTTCTGAAATTGTTCAGCAGACATTTAGCTAGGTCAGGACGCAAGCTTTTTCGAAAAAATATATATATTTTTAAATTTGAAAGCCTTCATAGGCTCAAAAAAATAGGTCGAAAAAACTTCCATCATTTTTGTTTAATCGCGTTTCCCCAGAAGTCATGTTTTTTAAAAAAGTTGTGGTAAGACTTCGATTAAAAATATTTGGAATATCGTTTTTTTTTCCTTATTGTTCAGAAGAGATGTCGCTAGGTGTGGACACAAGCTTTTTCGAAAATATATATTTTTTGATTTTTACAGCCTTCATAAGCTCAAAAAAAATAGGTCGAGAAAATTTTTTTTTGTAAAAAACGGCCATTTTGAGAGATTTCGTAATTTTCAAAAACCCCTGTATCCTGGCCTAGCTAATGTCATCATGATTGAAGCCATATTTCACTTTTTTTTTTATGCAATCTAAATAAAAGTCGAAGAATGTATCAATACACAGCAAAAATTCGTTTCCAGTTATCATGTGTAATTTCTTATTGCATTAAAATTTCAAAAAATAGGCTCTAAATAGTGGCTCGAAACTAGAAGACCCCCTTAGTAACACAGGCCGACAAAATTTGACAAAAGTTAAAAGCCAGAAAGCAGACCAAACATTTCCGGAGGATTTTGATGCGCTCAATCCGAATCCGAACTCAAAATTGCTCCTGTACGTCAGGTTCTCAAGATATCCCAACCTAAAAGTGCAAAAAACGCGTTTTTTAGCTGTTTTTGAGGTTATGTAACGGAACAAGAAAAATCCACACATCACTACTTTACCACCGAGCAATTCACGCCTACCCCAAAAGGGAAACGGCTTAATGATATAATAATAATTTAGTTATAAAAATATTCAACTATTGAAAAGTTGATTTTTAAGGTAATCTACATTTTATAGATTAATTTTGTTTTCATTTTTGATCTTTAAAGGATCAGTTAACTGGTCAGCTACTTTTATGTAAACAATATTTCAGAAAGTGTAATTCTGTAAAATAATGTACAGTTTATTAAATAAACAAGGAGTTATTAAACCAATTTTAATTAAAATTTTGAACACGACAAGTGCTTTTCACTTTCAGCATTTTTTATCATTTGAATTACGCTTTAATAATTAATAAAGACGAAATAACAAAAACACTCGCCAACATAACCTCAAACCAACCTACTTGTCTTCAAGAGGTTCAAGATGGAGCCCGACTGAAAATAGATGCACAGCCAAATTGATGGCGCTGCAATCAAGAGCTGTGAAACAGACTTGGTTTAAGCTAGATTTAAGATATTAAGCCTGCTGTAGCAATAAAATAATTTTCCAAGTTGGGGCCAAACTTGAAAGTGGGCAAACATTTGGCAATTTCCACACGGGTAGAGAACTGTTATAAATCTTTAGAAATATCCATGTTCTTCTATCTTCGCTTGGTAATTCTTAAGATTATTCTCAAGGGATCACATTTATATGTATAATAATGTTATTTGGTCAAAATGTCAATGCTCTTCTGTGTTCTTGTAATTTATAGCTCGAAGGAGGGATTCAGCATGATTATCTGAGTCAAAGGAGACTCTCTTGGCAGGATCAACGGATACTTAGAATTCCATGGAAGATCTGATGCTGATGGCGTGAGACGTGCAAGATAATGAGAACTTGGTAGCGAATCACCCTTTTCCATTAGCTTGTATTCCTTGCTGAATGAATTCAGTTAAATTTCTCGTACCCAGAAATGTTTTACTTCTTCTAATTCTTGGGTTGTTATAGGAGCCTCCGACAGTGATTCCGCTTTTTTCCTAAGAAGTAGAATGAATCGCTTGCAGAGCTGTGATTGTCCTCATTAGATGGAGCTTCAAACTTGTTGGGCCATGACGAAGATGGTTCCTTATGCCAATCTGGACCAGTAAACCAGATACGATGCTGAGAGAGTAGATTTGGAGTCAATCCTCGAGTAGCGCAGTCAGCAAGATTCTCTTTACCTGGTATGTATTGCCATTTTGCTATAGAAATAGCTTCTTGAATAAAGCATACACGATTGTGAACAAACTCCTTCCATCGAGATGGGTGATTATTATTACTATTGAAGAATCAGTCCAAAGGTTAACTGGGACTTTACCAGCATTTAAAACTTGAATGGTGTGATGAACCAGCTTCGTGAGGAGGACAGCTGCTGATAATTCAAGTCGAGGAATAGTCAGAATTTTTAATGGAGTTACCTTCGTCTTAGAGCCGACAAGAACCGTTTGCACTTTATCCTCTTGGTCTATGTATCTTGTGAACAGAACAGCAGCCACAGCTTGTTGAGATGCGTCACGAAAACCATGAATCTCAAAGGCATTCTTTGTTGCCATTTGAAACCATCGAGGAAATGATATCATTTTCTGATCTGCAAGTTGCTGAATAAACGTCATCCATTTTTCTGATTGCAGAGTGGGTAATGGATCATCCCAATCCAGTTTGAGAGACCAAAGTTCTTGTATGAAGATTTTAGCTTTGATTCTGATTGGTGCCAGAAATCCTAGAGGGTCGAAGAGTCGAGCGATAGTTAAGAGAGTGGTTCCTTTGGCAATTTTCTTCATTTGTGGAATTATCCAAGTGAAGTGAAATGTATCGGAAGTTGAATTGCAACTCATTCCCAGAGCGTGGACAGTAGCGTCTTGGTCAATTGGTATAGAAGTTGGAAATAATTGCTTATCTGTAGGTACACCGGTAGGCGGCGCTACGGGCTTTTTCCAACTCGAAAGTTTTCCGTCGCTTCGTCTGCTACAAGGGAGTTACGGAAAACGTATAAGTGCAGCTTTTCCTTACAAAATAAATACTCCAAGGGACCCGACCGATGTCAGCTCATATATTTTCTTCCGTCTCCCAAAATTTCGACACTCTCATTTATTTAGTTTAAAAATAAGAAGGCGGACAAAATTAACATTACAAGGTCAAATTTTGATCACTACCATTTACCCTTCTTGAAAAAAGCATATTACACACTTCCAATCAATTAAAATCACTTTTTTGCCACAATAGTAAAAAAGGACTCGAAAGGGGGTAAGCTCAGATTATGTTAAAAAACAATGATTAAAAAACTATTTGTTGATTGATAAAAAAAATATATATCACATTTTCATTCAATTATAATAACTTTTTTGTCATAAAAGTTCTCAAAAGGTACTCAAAAGTGGTTATGACAAGATTTTGTTATAAGCAATTTTTAAAAAGCTATTTTTTTATTGACAGAAAAATATATATCGCATTTTCAATCAATTACAGTTACTTTTTTGCCACAAAAGTACAGAAGAAGTACTCAAAAGTGGTTATGACAAGATCTTGTTATACAAAATTCTTAAGCAAATTATTTGTTTATTGATAAAAAAAACATATAACACGTTTTCTATCAATTACAATAACTTTTTCGTCACAAAAGTACTAAAGAAGGGCCAAAAAGTAATCAAAAGTGGTGAGCAAGATTTTATTATAAGCAACTATTTGTCCATCAATGGCAAAAGACGTATTATGTATTAGATAAATATAAAAAAGTTGATTTTATATTAGTGAAAGAAGAAAAATTGTTATTTTTCATCATGCATTCTTAGATTATTTATTGTAGTGAAAATTCTATAAATGGTGATAAGTTTTAAAATCTATTAAAATAAAAAAAAAAGTAAACGAATAATTTAAAGATGTAAAAATTCAGAAAAGCGATAAAAGTATTATTTTATTAATTTAAAAAATCTGCCCGCCGCGCGGGCACGTTCTCGTCACGCGGCGCATGCCTGTTGGTTCTCGCGCTTTGCGCTCGATAATATATTTATATCGCGCTTCGCACTCGATAACGTATGTACCTTGCACTACGCACTCGGTCTTTGTATTTCCCCAACATTCGTGCGCAGGCCTTTTAAAATTAATGGTCAAAGCATCAACAACTGTAATTTGGTGATTGTGAATTCTCTTTTGTTAAAGCTCCATCGGCTTTAACCAACACATTCTCATCACGTATCTCGTGCTTCGCACTCGATTTTGTCGAAAATGTGAACTTTTCTCCATTATTTTCAAGTTTATTATATCAAATGTATGTTATATTTTTTTTCTGTACCTCGGTCAGGGGCTGCTTATTCAGATGTTGCAAAATAATGTACACATTTTATTTTTCATAATTACTTTAATTTTTGTTTCTTATTTTGCACTAAATTTTATTCTCAGCTACCCTGAAAAATATATCTTTTCAATAAAGGACCCCGCACCAAATACATGGTATAAAAGGTCCCGGTGGAATTTTCAAAGTTTTTGATATTTTTTAATTTATGTTCTCCTGATCAAAAAATCCTTATGGCAAAAACTCAAATTATGAACATTTTTTGAGCTACGACGATTTAAAAATCAGATTTGGGCACATGTTTTTACCTGTGGAGTGGAATATATCACAGCCTTTTTTTCCGCCCTTTGCATTGCTCTCGTGTAAGTTTATGCAGAAAAAGAATTGCACTGACGAACAATGGGATGTAATCGCGTTGGAAGTGAAAAGCGCTAAGCGTTCGGGCGATGCGCTATGCGCTTAGGCAACGCACAAGGCGTTCATATAATTGCATGTTATCGAGCTTCAAACGCGAAATTCGATTTCTATTATCAAGAGGCGTTTGGTTGTCTGATCTCGCGAGCAGCTTAGTCGCGTGAATAGTCTGCACTGGACTTACGACCTTACGTAAAATGCAAGTAGGCCGTTCTGTACCCAACCGCTCAATTAGACTTACAAATTAGGTTTTTTAAAAATAGAACAATTGAAAATGTAACGTTCAACGTTTAGTTTTTTTGTTTTTAGTTTTGAATATTTGATTTATAATTACTGATTTTAAATGCACAGTCAGATATTTCTAAATATTAAGTAATTGTTTGTTCTTCTTGATTAAAGCATACGAAATTGACTGGTTTAAAAATTAAACATCTTAGACTGAAACAATATTGGGAATTCAATAAAATTCTTTAATTATGAATATATCATTTGAAAGTTTTTTTAAATTTGAAACTAGTTTATGAAGTTCCAAGCAGGTGTTTACATTTGTTAAATTAATAACATTTTTTAATTGAAACAGTTTGATTTTTAACGTTAAAATCTGACAATTCTCAAATCGTGGACTTATTCCGAATCGTCTTGTAAAATCAATTATTATTAACTTTTTAGTCCTGAAAGTACATTTCAATTTTAAAAATCATTAATAAATTGGTATTCACATTTGATCAACTAGAAATGTTTTTTATACAAAATCTTTGATTTCAAACGCTTCTAATTTTTAATTGTTCAAGTCTTTAAAACTGCATTTTAAAATTCTTTTAATTAAAATATACGCTTAAAAATTAAAATTTTAAATGGGAAATTTTTAATGTGAAAGATTTCCGAAATACGCATTACAAACTGAATGATATCAAAATTGAAAAAGATAACAATTTTAATAATTATTTAAAAAACGATTGAAATCAAATTTGGACAGATTTTTTTTTAATTTGTAAATTTCCCGGTCGAAAAATGAATTGACTGTTATTTTCCGGTTCTTCCCGGTCTCATAAAATTCCCGGTCTTTTTCCGCTTTCCCGGTCCAGCGCAGCGGCCGCCCTGTGTTTCTAAATTAAATTAATTCGGAGAGATATAAGCAAGAACTTTTAAATAAGTAAATATTTCGTGCTATGAATAAATGAAAAACGAAATATTATTTATTGAATTTTATCTCAACATTCAAAGGTAAAGTTCGTTAACAGGTACTCGTGAGAAAGAGTCTGGGTAAAAATACTTATTTTTTAAATTGCATGCATTCATGTGGTATAATTGTATCTACAATCAAGAATCACAATTAAATCTCTTTCTAACTAATCAACTTGAGTCAAGCATTTATGTTTATTCATGCAACATTCCTTCATCCGGAATGATTTATAATCGAGAAAAAATAATTTTTGGAATTGTGCCTGTATCTATAGCTTGCGTATTTTTGAAGAGAGACAACAAAACTAGATCTTTAAATATATTTATTAAATAAATACTTAAGTAATAATAATTATAGATTCACAATAAGAGATTGCTTCTTATTGTAAATTCAAATACTCATGCTTCCTGAAATGAATTCTGTATAACGAATGCAGTCATCAGAGAAAAAAAAGAGAAAGATTATCTGAATGCAGAATTTATATAAGGTTGATGCACTGGTAATCGTCACTGCATTAGTTATCGTCAGATGGCCCAATATTTTTCGTATAACAAGACTCGCTCTTGCCGCGTGTGATAAAAAATGTGATTTTAGGTCGGTTCAAATATACTTTTATCAAATTAGTATACTTTTCTCATGTTAATACTTGGTTACGTGCGTGACGATAACTTACGCATTTGCATAACTTGAATTTTAATCGTGAATACAAATTGACTTCAATCAAATATCATGTGAAGTGATCAAAATTGTGTTTTTCTATATCTGCTTTAATCGGTTAAGCCATTTGTGTAAATAAGAATTATGTTTTGATAGTATATTGTGTATCAAGGGCGTAAAGAAGGCTATTTTGACGAGTGTAAATTTGCTGCCCGAGCGAAGCGAGGGCTTTTCTTCAGAAAATTTTTCCTCAGAAAATTTACTATCGAAATTTTCAATGTTATTGTTGTTATTGAAGCCGATAGTTCTTTTGGCATTTTTGGGGAAAAATTTTTTCTTCAGAAAATTTTTCCTTAGAAAGTTTACTATCGAAATTTTCAATGTTATTGTTGTTACTGAAGGCGATAGCGCTTTTGACATTTTTGGGGACAAACTTTTTCATCAGAAAATTTTGCCTCAGAAAATTTACTATCGAAATTTTTAATGCCATTGTTGTTCTTTTTGTAGGTCAGCGGCCAAAACTGAGAACCTCTGGGAATCGAAAATTGTCTACGTGACTTTCCACTCAAGTTTTCTCATGAAAATTTGATTGAAAGTGGCCTACGTGACAAATTGCCGATTTCAAGATGTTTTTCAAAAGACGAGCTTGCTCACTCTCCATTAGTTATAACCATTAACCAAATTCCCCTCCTCTCGCAAGGCCGTCGGGTAACGACCGGGAAATCCCCGTTAGTCACGCAAACAGCACGTGATCACTCGCTGGCCGTCGTGCTAAAGTGTTCGCACATAAAATGCCTCTGCCGTGCACTGGAAACGGCTCACGTATGGGCCTTCCGTGCGCACACACATAGCGCTGCCCAATCACGAGCAACCAGTCGTGCTGTTGCAGACACGGGGCAAACCGAGCGAGGGAACGGCACGTTAGCGGTACGTAAGCGGCACGTGAGCCTCGTAACTGCACCAGCACGACTGGTTGCACGTGATTGGGCAGCGCGGTATGTGTGCGCACGGACGGCTCGTGCGAGAGCAGTTTCCAGCGCACGGCAGCGGCATTTTGTGTGCGAACACATTGACGCTTCCCTAGCCGGCGCGTACGCAGCCTGATCGCTACGTACACCAATGACGTCTCTCTCACTCTCACACGCACCTTCTTTTCTTCCTTTCCAGTATCTTCTCTCTCTCTCTCTCTCACTCTATGTTCTCATGTGGTGAGATTCCTTTGCAAGCAAAAATTATTCCAAAACAATAAATAAACTACTTGCCCTTCTCTCGCAAAAGGTGTTCTATTATTAGGTTAATTAAATGAATTTGAGGAATTGTCTGTGAACTTTACATATAGTTTTTATCCGCCGGTTGAGATCCGCCGACTATGCTTCCAATGAGTCTGAAAGAGAAAGGGGACGCTAGAGAGAGAGAGAGAAAGAAGATGCTGGAAAGGAAGAAAAGAAGGTGCGTGTGAGAGTGAGAGAAACGTCATTGGTGTACGTACCGATCGGGCTGTGTACGCGCTGGATAGAGAAGCGTAAATGTGTTCACACACGAAATGCCGCTGACGTTCGCTGGAAACGGCTCACGCACGAGCAGTCCGTGCGCACACATACCGCGCTGCCCAATCACGTGCAACCAGTCGTGCTGATGCAGTTACGAGGCTCACGTGCCCAAAAATGTCAAAAGCGTCATCGGCTTCAGAAACAACAATAACTGAAAATTTTGATACTATATTTTCTGAGGAAAAATTTTCTGAACAAAAAATTTTTCCCCAAAAATGTCAAAAGCACTATCGGCTACAATAACAACAATAACATTGAAAATTTCGATATTAAATTTTCTTATGAAAAATTTTCTGAAGAAAAATTTTTTCCCAACAATGTCAAATGTACTATCGACTTCAATAACAACAATAACATTAAAAATTTCGATATTAAATTTTCTGAGGAAAAATCTGCTGAAACAAAATCTTTCCCAACAATGCCAAATGCACTATCGACTTCAATAACAACAATAACATTGAAAACTTCGATAGAAAATTTCCTGAGGAAAAATTTTCTGGTGAAAAAATTTTTCCCAAAAAATGCCAAAAGCGCTATCGGCTTCAATAACAACAATAACATTGAAAATTTCGATTGTAAATTTTCTGAGGAAAAATTTTCTGAAGAAAAATGCGATTTGAATGAAACTCACTTTCACGAGGCTTTTGAAGTAACAGATTCCCAATATAACCTCAAAATAAAAAAATTAAACATGCAATATGGATTTGCATGCAATCGATAAAGCTTATAGTTTCGTAAGGTTTTTGAGGTTGTATAATTCAAATCTAACCTCAAAATGTGAAAAAATTCAATCTAGCGATCCAAGTTAAAAAACAAACTATGAATTCGCAATGACGTATTTTTCATGAGTCTCAAATATATAAACTAACACGCATGCAGAAAGTATGGTTGATTAGAATTAATGCAAAAATTTTCAACTCATACGC
Source organism: Andricus grossulariae (assembly GCA_011634705.1). Classification (NCBI taxonomy): domain Eukaryota; kingdom Metazoa; phylum Arthropoda; class Insecta; order Hymenoptera; family Cynipidae; genus Andricus; species Andricus grossulariae. The sequence goes on from JAABKJ010075445.1 coordinate 137,805,998, forward strand.
ATGCAAAGTATGGTCGCGAGAAAATTTTTGTGTTGGGACAAAATGGTCCACACGCAGTCAAAAGTGTAAAATGACATCATTGCTATATATTTTCAACTCATACGCATGCAAAGTATGGTCGAGAGAATATTCTTGTCGTGTACATGCTAAATCGAAAATTATTAAAATAGTAACCATACCTCTCTCAAAAAAGTAACCGAAAAATCACAATAACGTAGCAAAAAAGTAACCAAAAAGATAGATTTCTTAGGAAGATAGATAGAATGTTTAACAAAAAAATGTATATTTTCTGTGCATAAAAATGTATGTCATCTGTTGAAGTATTTCAAATCTTTGTGAAAGCTTTAAAAATCTTTTCGGATTTTTAAACATTTCTGTGAATCGTTGAAATGCTTGAAATCTTTGTGAAATTCACTGAAATCATTATAAAATCTTTGAAATATTTGTGGAATTATTCTTTGTTTGTGAAATCTTTTGTGTTCATTTGAATTCATTGAAATAATTTGATATCTTCTCAAATTTGTGAAAACCTTTTGAAATCGTTTAAAATCTTGGAAATTTTTGAAACCTGTGTACTGTATCCTTGATGAAATCTTTGAAATGTTTCGAAATTTTTTAAACCTGTGTACTTTTATAGAATCATTCGAAATTCTTATGAATCCTTACATTTTTATTAAATCTTCCTGAAATCTTTTGTTTTCATTGAAATCATTGAAATATTGAAAATCTGTTAAATTCTTTTAAAAAATGTGGAAATCGTAATCTTTGAATTGCTCTGAAATCTTTGAAATTCTTGAAATCTTTTGAAATCCTTATGAATCCTCTAAATATGAAATCTGGTTTATACCTATTTGAAATTAAATTTTTGTGAATTCTTTTGGAAATCTTTTGTATTAGTTTGAAATCATTAAAATATTGGAAATCTTTATGAAATCTTCACAAAAATTTGTTCAAAAAGTTTAAACATTTTTGTGGAATGTTCGAAATCTTTGTAAAATCTTTCTTAATTCTTTCTTAGTAAAACCTTTTTTATTCGTTGAAACCATTGAATTATTTTAAATCTTATGGCCATGGCTTATTTTAATTCTGAAACTGAATAACATCGAAATTTTCAACTAATAATTTTTATAATTTGTAAACGGAATATCACAAAAAATGTATTCATTAACATTCTATATTAGCGGATAAGAAATTGAAAACTAATAGAAATATTCACAGTAATTACGTCTGTTAATTGCAATCTATAAAACAATTGGCACCAGTCTGAAAACAGTGCCTCGACATCTCTTCCTTTATTCTGTAATGAAAAAAAGATTAATTATACCTTGATAAGTAATACACTTTTCAATAGCAATATCTCTTCTAAACGAGATGTGAATTTCGTAATAGATTAGAAGATTTTAATTGCTCTTCACATTTCATCAAAATAAAACATAATTCAAATTCAAAGTTCTCGTGAAAAATTCAAGGAGATTTCCAGGTTTCCAAGGTTTAAAAACAAATCGAGGAGAATTCAAGGTTTTCAAGGTCGATCGACACCCTGAAAGAGGATGACTTTGGCGTGTAAAGTTAAGTTCATATTAAATTTCTGTACAATTACTGCGAATTATTTGTTCTGAATTTTATAATAATGTTCGAATATTTTTCTAATCAATTTATAGTGATTTGAAATTGAAATTGTTATTCTTTTTGAACTACAGGGGATTCTCGATTGATTTGAATGCTTTGAGGGATGTTTCAAAGCTTTTTTTTTCGTCTTATACAAATCTTGGCATTTTTAGGATTTTTTAAGAGGTTCCAGGGATTAATTTAATGGTTTTCACTGAATTTTATAATAATGTTCGAATATTTTTCTAACTGATTGATAGTTATTTGAATTTCAAATTGTTATTCTTTTTGAATGAGTGGTATATTCTCGATTGATTTTAATAGTTTGACGGAAGTTTCAAAGCTTTTTTTTCGTTTCATAAAAATCTTGATATTTTTAGGAATTTTTAGCTGGTTTCAGGGATTAATTTAATGGGTTTCACTGAATTTTATAATAATGTTTGAATATTTTTTCAATCAATTTATAGGGATTTGAATTTGAAATTGTTATTCTTCTTGAATTAGAGGGAATTCTCGTATGAATTTAAAGCTTTGAGGGAAGTTTGAAACCTTTCGTTTCATCTTATGAAAATCATGGCCTTTTAAGGACTTTTTGACATGTTCCAGGGATTAATTTAATGGTTTTCATTGAATTTTATAATAATTTTCGAATATTTTTCTAGTCAATTTATAGTGATTTGAATTTGAAGTTGTTATTCTTCTTGAATTAGAGGGAATTCTGATATGAATTTAATGCTTTGAGGGAAGTTTCAAACCTTTCTTTTCTTCTTATAAAAATGATGGCCTTTTAATGACCTTTGGACAGGTTCCGGGGATCAATTTAATGGTTTTCACTGAATTTTATAATAATGTTCGAATATTTTTTTAATCAATTTATAGTGATTTGAATTTGAAATTGTTATTGTTTTTGAATTCAAGAGAATTCTCGATCGACGTTAATTGTTTGAAGGATGTTTCAAAGCTTCTTTTTTCCTCCTATAAAAATCATTGCATTTTTAGGACTTTTTAACAGGTCGCGAGGATTAACATAATGGTTTTAACTGAATTTTTTTTAATGTTCGAATATTGTTCAAAACAGTTTATAGTGATTTGAATTTGAAATTGTTATTCTTTTTGAATTCAAGGGAATTTTCGATTGATTTTAATGGGTTGAGAAAAGTTTCAACGCTTTTTTTCCTCTTATAAAAATCATGGCATCTTTAGGACTTTGTCACGTTCCAGTGATTAATTTAATGGTTTTCACTGAATTTTATAATAATGTTCGAATATTTTTGTAATCAATTCATAGGGGTTTGAATTCGAAATTGTTATTCTTTTTAAATCCGAGGCAATTCTCGATTGAGTTTAATGGTTTGAAGGAAGTTTCAAAGCTTTTTTTTGCTCTTATAAAAATCATGGCATTTTTAGGACTTTTTAACAGGTTCCAAGGATTAATTTGATGGTTTTCACTGAATTTTAAAGTAATGTTCAAATACTTTTCTAATCAATTTATAGTGATTTGAATTTGAAATTGTTATACTTTTTGAATTCGAGGGAATTCCCGATTGATTTAAATGGTTTGAAGGAAGTTTCAAATCTTTTTTTTTTTCCTCTCATAGAAATCATGGCATTTTTAGGCCTTTTTAGCAGGTTCCAGGAATTAATTTAACGGTTTTCACTGCATTTTATAATAATATTCGAGTATTTTTCCAATCAATTTATAGTAATTTAATTTGAAATTGTTATTCTTCTTGGATTCGAGGGAATTCTCGATTGATGCTAATGTTTTGAAAGAAGTTTTATAGCTTTTTTTCGTCTTATAAAAATCATGGCATTTTAAGGACTTTTTAACAGGTTACAAGGATTAATCTAATGGTTTTCACTGAATTTTATAATAATGTTCGAATATTTTTCTAATCAATTTATAGGGATTTGAATTTGAAATTGTTATTCTTTTTGACGTAAAGATCCGTTAAAAACCAGAGATCGCAAATTTGGACGATTACATTACACTCTCATGAATGAGAATGTAATAAGAAACGGTAAATTTACATGATTATAACATGAATAAACAGTAAAATGGGCCTATACTGAATGTGTATAAATTCATTTTCATTTAGTTAATAACTTTAAGAGAGTATTAATTTAAAACATTTTTTTGCACTTCATTTTACAGCTTGACTAATTATAATTGTTGAATTTATCATCAAAATCATTTTAGTAAGTCATTCTCACATTTTCAACCACCAATCTCTTTTTCAAAGCATACGTTCAGACTATCTTTATTGTAATCGCAGAAAACTTTACGGTGAGCTGGCATGAGACGTAACAAACATTGCTTTTCCGCCTCATTTTTCGTTAATATTAAGTTGTATTCACTCGCAATAGCTACCATACGTTCTGCGTTATCATTGATAACAGGAAGAGCCTTGACAATACGTAAACCTTCATTATATTCTACCCTGCTTTTCCACGTTTTGGGATCAGATTTCAAAAAATCAGCTGAAATTCGTAGCGTTTCAAAAAAATACGCATCGTGTTTTTAGTTAGAAATTCATCTAATTTCCTTGATTCTAGGTTTTTTTGTAACGCATTGTTAAAAGGCAATTTTTTCAAAGGCTTCTTAGAACCGCAGCGTTGTTTAATTGCCTGTACCATTTTGCACTTGCATTCGTATGAAACTGTTTTGTCAAAGAAAGCAAATCCAATGAGTTCTTGACTCAAATACCAAAGCTGATTTGACATGTTCATTAAAACAGTTTCATACATTTTTGCTCTTAAATCTGAACGCGACTCACTTGACGGTGACAATTTAACTTCCAAAAGACTCTACAAGAACGAAAGATTATTCCTGGGTGCAGACATAGGATTTTTTGCTGTGTATCAAGCTTTGATAAATATATATATATATAATAACCTTTTGATAAATCATTACTATAAAACAGCTGATTTCTTGCAAAACAGTTTCGTCGCGAGTACTAAGGTGAAATTGTCGTCGAAAAAGATAAACTTTTATGCTTTAAAACAATTTCGTCTTCAATATATCTGAATATATATGTTCACAAGCTTCAACTTTATTGATTACATTTCGCTTGTCGATTTCTAACTTTCCAATTGTCATTATGATTATACTGTAATTTTAAATGTTTAACTTAAAATTTATGTACAATTTCCATTTATTCAAAAAAAAAAAAATGATTTTGAATGAATTAAAACGTATAAAGTTAATAACAAGTTAATATATGCAGTGAAAAAAGTGGTTATATATATATATATATATATATATTTCTGAAGTAAAGAAAGTTTAATTATGATATTTTCCGTGGCACCCACGCAGGCTGTGCCGCCCCTGACGTTATAGAGTGCGAGCGTGAGTGCGACCCGTGCCAGCAACCATTGAGCAGTCAGCGTGAAATCAGATGGAGTCAGACGGAGTCGAGAGCAGTCAGTGCGAGTCTACGAGTCTACGAGTCTAGATGGGAGTCGACAGCAGTCAATGGACAGTCAAAGCGCGTTGATTAAAATTAGTGTCATGTCACTATTGAAATCATAGTTAGCTTACAAGAAAGAAGCAATCGTATGAAATCATATGAAATCAAATGCAATATGTGGCAAAGATTCGTCTGATTTCAGAGTGAATGACCCCTCGACTAAGATAAAAGAGACTACTGGAGAGGTTAAAGTCATTTGATCTCTAATCTTCAAAAGATATCAGTCTGAAAATTGTAATTTACCGCTCTGCGTGAATTTCAGTGGCCAACACGGAAAAAATTTATCCGTGAAAAAGTCACGAACTTGTAGCTAGGTCTCTGGTACGAGATAAAAAAATGAAACATTACATCCTTATTTCTATGAGAAATGTATGGATAAATTTCGAAGTTTTTTACGAATCAGATTCTGTGAAGACTTAAATGAACGTCTTAGTAGTCTACGAAACCCTTTCGAACATTTAAAGAAAAGGGATTGAAAAAAAAATTTTTTTTTAATTTTTCTCCAAACAAAATTTTCAATGACATTTCTTTGTATGAAATTGTTTTTCCAAAACAATTTTTTTTTAGAAAATTTGAACATATTTTGTTTTCACAATCCGTTGAGACTGAAATTAACGTCTCAATAGTCTACGAAACCCTTCCTTGTAGGCACTCAGGGCCTACAAACTTGACATTTTTATCTTGGGAATGAGGTATTTAAAAAAATTTTTAATTGCAATTAATTATTGCAACTTATTTTGAATCCTTTCAATTATTTAACTGTTTCAATAAATTAAAAATTTATTCAGGAGCAATTTTGATGCAAAAAATTTATTTTGTCCAAAACGGTATTTGAAAAAAAAAAATTTTTCAACAAGTTTTTTGGAAAGTTTTTGTCCAAAAAAATGGTTGAAAAAAAATTATGTTTCAATACTGTTTTTGGGAATTTTTTTTCAACACTTTTTTCGAACAAAATATTTGAAAAAAAAATTTTTTCAGGTATGAAATTGTTTTTCAAAAACAATTTTTTTTACAAAATTTGAACATACTTTGTTCAGAGATTCTGTTAAGTCTTCAATTAACGTCTCTATAGTCTACGAAACTCTTCCTTGTAGGCACTCAGGGACTATTTCGACTAACTTTTAATTAACATCAAGGCAACAATCCATTCAATTTGACAGAAATAATTTATTGTCAGTTCACTTTCGAATTACCATAAGGTTATAATTCTGAATTTCCTTTCTCGCAAATATAACATTTTATTTTCACTTTTACGCGAAGTGGGCAGCGACCTAGACAAGACTAGACTAAACACCTTAACTAAATAGCGTAAGTAAACACCGTAAAATCGTAAACCGAAACCCTCAGAAACCTTCCCCGCCGCACTGAGTCCTGGCACGGCAAGTTTCTCCTCTACAGAGGGCTTAGAGCTTTCATTTACATTTTTTTTATCGTGCTGGTCGACTGTCCCACTTGGTTAACTTCAATTACCCCCTTTAGGCCACCGTGCCGGGGGTTCTTGACCGGGTAGAGGGTGGCACTGGTACATTTTCTGAAAGCACTAATTGCCCTCTACAATATGGTGTAAATTTCATTACGCTGGTTAACGACAGGTGATTAACGAAAAAATCGATCGCTAAGAATCCATTTTCATCGCAACTTTAACTGATTTGGCGCTGGCACGGAGGAAGTTCCTTCATCTTCTGCGTATAAGGTATTATCTCCAGTGAGTTTTATCATGATGTGTTAATACCTGCCAAAAAATGCAGTGGGATTTCGGACTATACGTGATCTCTACGTTGAACAGCGCCTGGGTGCCAGGGATCACGTGCGGCCCGCGTGGCTGGCTACACCGTTAGGCCCATGACTTACGTTTGGTGTACGTGACAAGCTACACGGTATGCGCTTGGAAATTTTCCACGGGTTAGGCGTCACGTTTGAATCTCAACCTATGCAGTGGTTCTCCTCTCGACAGTTGTTTTTAACTACTACAATTTAAACAATTCTCCTTATACTTATAACTATAATATAGATATGTATATGTGAATGCATGAATTTATAGATATCTGTTTTTGAATTCTCTTTTTTATTCATTATTATTCGTCCACTGTACAGGTTGAAATTCCCAACTTTATTTTGAAAGGCATATAATTTAAAGGTTGAATCATTAAGATTAAAGTGATATATTCTACTCTTAATATAGGTTCGAACTTTCGGTCTTATTTCATCATTATACTATTTTTATTTTTATATCGAGAGAAGTTTTAGGCTCCGGAAGCAACGATCATGGTTCCTTAAAGCAACCAATCCCGACGCAACTGGAACGTGTACGTCATCCACTTCTGCTCCTTATCTCGTATCTCAGTTGCCGTGTGAAGTTGCACCATTGATATTCACAACCTCCTGCAAATTTAAAATTACTCTTATGAGCACACACCCTTATCAGCGACACATGGACTGTTGTACATCTAACGCATGCTTCCGATTGGTTAATCTTTAATTATTAATTACTCATTAATTATTAACTTGACAACAAATTTTTATTATTATTTTCAACTCCATTTTTTATGAGGGATTAAAAAATATAAAAATGTACCTTGAGTACTGGGACACCCTGTATAACAGTTTAAATACACAATTTTGTACGTTTAACATTGAAACCAAAAAATTTATAATATTTAAATCTACATTCATTTATTTTATTTAAATTAATTTTTATTCTATTTTATATATTTTATCATTTTTACGAATAAATAATGAAATGCTGATTTTGTAAACTGAATATATTTTAAAGAAAAGAAAACAAGCTTTTCTTTTACTAAAAATAAATTAAAAAATAACCCTTAAGTGAAATAAGGTAAAATTTATTATTGTTATTTTACATGAACATTATTTCACTGATTTAGTGGAAAATATTTTTTGGCTAACTTAAGAATATTTGATCTTTTAAAGCTCGTAAAATAGAAGTTCAATGGTTAGCTCATCTTGCATGCAGGCTTTTCGCTCTACCTGAACCTAGCCTGAACCTAGCCGTCCTAGACCTTTCAGAATGAGCATTTTCTCAGAATTTGGCAGTGGCGTAGCCAGGAATTTTGTTTGAAAATAATATTTTGAATTATTATTATATAATAAAATTTTGATAATTTTGAATGTAAATCGTTTAAGAAAGACTCACAAAAATTGCAATGATATCACAAAAACTTGTTTAAATTTCAGAAGATTTCTAAGATTTTAAAAAAATGTTATAAGATTTCCAAAACTACGCAAAGAATTGAAGAAAATTCACAACAAATTTCATGATTTCACAACGATTTCAAAAGATTGTAAATCATGTAAGAAAGATTCACAAAATTACAAGATTTTAAATGTCAAAAATAGGTGGGCACATATTGAGTGGTGGTAATAAAGATTTTTTAAAAAACTACCCTGTCACAACAATATTCTCCTAAACAAAAATTAATATTGCAAATAGACACAACACGAGATAGAAAAGGTCGAGTATTCTGTTTCGGCAAAATATGCCGGATTTTAATTTTCTCGTCCGCCATAATCTGCCGGATTTTAATTTGCTCTTCCGGCATATTTTATCGTGTACTAAATTGAATTTTAAAGAATTTATTAAGAATACCAAACGATTTATTATTAATTCCAAACAATTATAGATTAATCTCTTTCGGTTATGAGTTCAACTGTTTTGAATTTAAAATTAGAATCCCTTTTAGTAGATATACCAACTATTAAATTACTACTTGGTTGAAAGTTGCACTACTTTGTTAAAACTTTATATTTTTGGTTGAAGATTCAGCATTTTAGTTCACAATTCGTTTTCTTATTTTGGTTGAAAATTTATCTAGTTTGTTTTTAATTGATTCTTTAAACGAAAACTTAACTATTCTATGTTTTTGTTGAAATTTAAACTCTTTAAGTTGAACATTTCACTATTTTGTCGAAATTTCGTTTTTCTTTGTAAAATTCAATTATTTCAGATCAATAATTCAAAGCTTTTACGGTTGAAATATCAACATTTTTATTTTTCGTTGAGAATGTATATTTTTAGTTGAAAATTTAATTATTTTGTTGAAAATGGAACAAATATGTTTGAACATTATTATTTTCTTTGCAAGTTCAACTGTTTTGTAGAAAATTCGTCTGTTTGGCCTGAAAATTTAACATTTTGCACGATATTTTTGCCTTTATTGACTAAAGAATCTTTCTTGTTTGAAAATTCAACTCTTTTGTTTGAAATTCGCCTTTTTGGTTGAAAATTCATCTATTTGGATAACTACACCAGCAGCCTTACCGTTTTTCAAGTTCTGAATTATATCACTAACTTCAGTGACACAGACTTTCTCAATTGGGATTTCTGATTACATCTTTACTCTCCTTGGCTAGTCGTTTAACGTTCCTATTTTTGTGTCTGTAATCATTTTTGAGCCTATTTTGAGCCTATTTAAGCTGAATATTTGATCCGTACATGATCTTCCTGGCATAAATCCACTTTGGGCTTCCCATATCTTTTCTTCTGTTATGTTTATTACTCTGCGAATAAGTATTTTTGATATATTTTATTTGCGGTACTTAATAAGCTGATACCTCCGTAATTATTGCAGTTGCTTCAATCTCCTTTCCTTTTGAATATTGGTACCATAATCACTTTTCTCCACTCGTATGGGACTTTCTCCATTTCGTAAATTTATGAATTCGCACAGTTCGTGAGATATGTACTCGCCACCGTATTTGAGCATCTCAGCGCTAATACTGTCTACACCAGCAGCCTTACCGTTTTTCAAGTTCTGAATTATATCACTAACTTCAGTGACACAGACTTTCTCAATTGGGGTTTCTGATGTATTATGTTCTATGTCGCAGTTCTGTTGTCTTATAGCTTCACCTCCTAATAATTCTTCATAAGTGTCTTTCGAAGCGTCTACTATCCCGTCTGTATCATTTAGCATTGCACCTTTGCTGTTTCTCAAGCTGACAAACTGTATTTTTACTTCCCTCCATATTTTTGAATATTAGTTTTTTGCTTCTTTCAAAGTCGTTTTGTATTTTCTTTCCTTCTTCTGTTCTGATTGTATCTTTACTTTCCTTGGCTAGTCGTTTAACGTTCCTATTTTTCCGTCTGTAATCATTTTTGAGCCTATTTCTCTCCTCTCCGCTAATACCCGCGATGTTCAAAGTTCTCTTGTACGCTTCCTTCTTTTCTTGTCGTGCTGCCTCGATTTCATCATTCCACCATGCATCAACAGACTTTCTCCCTCAACTGCCATACCGCACACTTCAATCGCACTTTTAACGATGATATCCCGCAACATAGTACATGCGCCATCTATATTTTTATTGCTTGTAAGAACTACCCAAATTGACCTATCTATGTGTTCGTTTAACTTACTCTGAAAATCTATTCGCACTTTCGGTTTCTGTAAATTTTCAATCTTAAATCGCGATGTTTCGTTTGTTTGGTTCTCTTCCTTCTCCATCCTTGTCTTAAGTTTATTTCGAAGGCTTTAAGGTAATGATCGGTATTGCATTCAGAGCCCCTCATGACCCTTGCAATATTTATTTTTAAAATTACCATGAATGACAAAAAATTTCCATAAATTTCCGCAAATTTATAGACATTTACAAATTGAATTTCGGGCAATTTATGGTGAGTTACCATAAATCACCTCTAAAATTACCGTAAATGACCAGAAATTCACGTCAATTTTTTATTTGAAGTTCTGATAATTTGGAATAAGTTGAAATAAATGTCATGCTTCTTTATTTAAAATTTAAAATGGACTGAAATCATGACTGTATTTCAAAAAATGTCTGAAATCATCCATTTTGTTATACAAAATATTGTATGCGACAAGGGGGCGAGAACTTTTCCGGCTTGCGTATGTTTTCAGTACTCGTCTCAGGCTCCCGCTACGCTCTCGCCTTCAAACTTGTACTGAAGACATGCACTCGTCGAAAAAGATTCTTTTTTCCCACTACGTGTATAATGTACTATTAAAAATACAAAAATATTTGTATCAATCACTTGATGTTTGCAGCACGTCATCAATTATTTTTAAGCAATACAAATTATTAGTTTGCAATTTTGTTATACTTTTATGGGCAAAATTAAATTTAAAAAAATTATATGCATGATAAATGAATAAAAAGTACTAAAAAATATAAAAGTTGAAGTTGGGTTACCAGTATTGAGATTTAAAACGAAAATTCTGTTGATAGCCCGCATCTAATTATGTGTATTATAGTTTATTTCTTTACTCTTGTTCAATACCTATTTTTGATTTAAATCGTTAAATCTATTGCTGTGGCATTTTAATTGTAATATGTATCACCTGTTCCTTATAGGGCTATTTAGCCGTAGGAACTTTTCTTAAATAATTACAAATACATGCACGTCATATTACTAGGTGTTGTGAAGGGGCTCATTGGAATTTGGTTAACCGGACCTTTGAAAGTACGGCTAGGTGTACAGTTGCTATCAATGAAATTTCCAAAAAAATACTGGCAGTAACTTTTGGAAAGCTACAGATTTCGGAACTTTTCTGCTGTACACTGGCCCAGTTGTTCTGGAACATATCCTACCACAGGAATGTATTCACATTTTTTGTTGTTACACGCAGCAGTTACAATTTTAGTCAGTGAGTCGCATGTTCATATTGGGACAAACGTGGATTGTGCTCACGAAATGTTGCAGCAATTCGTGAAGTATTTCGCGTTAATCTACGGTAAAGAACAAGTGTCTCAAAATGTGCACAATTTACTGCAAATATGTTCTGACGTTGAAAAGTATGGAGCACTTGTCAAATTCAGCGCTTTCCGCTTCGAAAACTACATGACCAAAAGAAAAGGAATGATACAAAAAGGAGATCAGCCGCTGGAACAGATATCTCGTAGATATGCTGAAGTAGAAAGTGCTGAAAAACAAATAGAAGAAACATTGAGAAAGTCGCATTTCACCACCGAAGCAACTTTGCAGCGACCGCACAGTGACGGACCTTTAAGGGAGGACCTGGAGTATGTGGTTGAACAATATGATCTATATAACAATGAATCGTACTCCATCAACTGCAACAATTCAAAAGACAACTGCGTACTTCTGAACAGTAGGAGAGCTTCGTGGCAATCAGCAATCTCGTACAAATGCGGAACAAGCATTCTCACCCAAATTGTAATAATTATTGTTTAAGGCTATGTGACGAGTGGGTCACGTGACCGGGTTCCTACCTTACCGACACATTTTTTATTTGTTAACTTATTTTCACACGAATAGCCACATCAAGTTGAAAGTTTGGAATAATAAATAAAAAGCACTAAGAAACGCAGCCCTGGTCCTAAATTTTTATACTATGAAAAAAGCAAAAAAAAAAATTATTTACAAAAAAACTTTTTTCATAATTACAAAAATTTAGGACCAGCGTCGCATTTCTTAGTGCTTCTTATTTATGATCCCAAATTTTCAACTCAATGTGGCTATTAGTGTGAAAATAAGTTTACAAATAAAAAAAGTGTCGGCAAGGTAGGAAGCCGGTCACGTGACCCACTCGTCAAATGGCCTTAAAGTGTCAATTTTGGATGTGCGTCGCTAACGTAATCTAAAAGTGTTCGACATTGTGAATCTTCTTTGAATTCTAGTGGGTTTTGAATAAAAAAATAAATTTTTTACGAGAAAAAATTAATTATATACCAAAAAAGTAATTTCCAACAAAATACATAAATTTTCAACCAAATAGTTCAATTTTCAATAAAAAAAGTTGAAATTTCAAGTAAAAAAATTTTTTTGCGACAAAAAATTAAATATTTCAACTTTAATTTTGAAAATTTCTTTTTAACCAAACAATGAACAGTTACATTTATATTAAAAAAGCACATTTTCAACCTTAAAGAATTTTAATGGAAATAGTTCAATTTTCAGCCAACGAAATTAATCTTTTTAAAGAATGAATTTTTACCAAAGTAGTTTAACTTTTAACCAAGTAGTTAAATATTCAATAAAAAATTCTCAACGAAAAATATAATAGTTGATGTGTCACCATAAAATATTTCAATTTTAAAATTAAAATGGAAAAGAAATCTATTTCATCATGAATAATTTTATGCAAAATGAGCATGAAAAAGATTCACAATTAAAAAAACAGAATTCTGCAGGGTTTGCTTATGAATTAAATTATTAAGATTTCTTCAAATTGAGTTTACATATTTTACTCAATTTTCTTGTGAGAAGTCTTCTTCTTATGTAAATTTTTGCACAAAGAATGTTTTGAATTTTAGAAATTTATTTAGAAATACATTTAATATTTTGGATTGTTTTCTTTCCCTATTTGGAAAATGTAATAATCTGTATGGATTGGCTTCAGAATCACCACAAAACATTAATTAAAAATACTAATATATTTGAAATAATTAATTTTAGTTAACTAATAGTCGAGGGGTCGACCACTTCGATATTCCTGGTACACTCACGAAATATTCCCATATATTCTTTCAATATTCCCAGATATTCTTGATATTTTTGGTATTCTTCATATTCCCAAATATTCTTGATATTCCTTATATTCCCCAATATTCTCTCATATTCCCACATATTCGGAAGTATTCCTAAATATTCACAAATATTCTGAAATATAATATTCCTCAATTCATTTCCATCCGTATAACGATTGTACTCGTATAGCTTTTTATTTGGTGTCTTTGCCTAGTGATCCCAACTTTGGCATGTTGAGTAGGGTGGTCCAAAAATTTTTTTCTCGAATTTTTATGCATATCGCCCGAAAATTTGTTCGGAGCCACACAAAAATAAATCCATTTTTTTTTTTTTTGAAAAAAGAAAAATAATATTTAGAGGAGACGCAAGCCCCATCAATTTTAACACGTGTTTCCCATAAGAAAAAAAAATACTTTTTTGTAAATTTTATTCAGAATCGTCAATATTAGCTGAGTCGAGTTGAAACTAAATATTTCTCTTAACAATCAGCCAAATAATATTATTAAAATATTACTTTTCAAATATCATCACCGTAAGTATGTTTTATAGGGTCCCACAAAAACATCATAAGTGAAAAAATGGGTTTTGCGAGTTTTTGGCGCTAATTATGATTTTTTGCGGTTTTTTTAATGCAAATTTCTTCTAATACATAAAATACTTCTTTATACTGATAAATATATATTTACATACATTGTTTAAACAATTTATTATTGTTTTTAGCCATTTTTTCCTAGAATAGAGTTAGAAAGTCACGGTTTTTCAAAAAAATTACACTTTTCGTCCAATATTCAATTAGATTGAGGTTCTTCTTAATTAATATTGACAAACATAATTTTTAAACAATTTATTGTTATTGTAAAAATATTCTCTTAGAATAATGCTGAAAAATTGCAGTTTCTTTTTAATTCTACACTTTTTGCCCAATTTTCAATGAGACTGATGTAAATAATTAATTTGAGCCAATGAAATTAATTGTTTAAACAATTTATCATCATTTTCTATAATATTTAATTAGAATAATTCTAGAAAGTTGTGTTTTTTTCTGAAATTCTTAACTTTTTACCACTTTTTACGTAGTGAAGTAATAAATAATGCAAGGTAACAAAAATAGTTGTTCAAACAATTTATTATTATTTATAATTATCTTATCTGAGATAAGTGCTAAAAAGTTGCGGTTTTTCTGAAATCTTAAACATTTTGCCACTTTTCACTTAGCGAGGTAATGATTAATGCAAGTTAACAAACATTTTTATTTTATAAATTGACTATTGTTTATAACCATCTTCTCTCAGAGTGATGCTAGAAAGTTACTTTTTTCAAATATTTAGTTTTGCTTTGACTTCTTAGTTATGAACAAATAATAAGTGAACGTCAATAAGAATAATTTTTTAAGTAGTATTGTATTTTTTTAAGTGAATTATTTTTGCTCTTGTCCCAATGTTTAAAAAAATTAATTTACAGAAAAAAAACTATTTTACACAAGGCGTGTACTTATCACGAATTTTCCAAAAAAGTCCCATACATTTTCAACTAAATAGGTTGAACAATGGATGTGATTTTATTTGAATAATTTTTATTTTATATTTGTTTTTTCAAATCTATTAATTTTTTTCTGTCAATATATTGAAAAAAAGTTCAATTCCGCTAACAATGAACTTTTATTATTTAAAATTTGTTAAAATTTGACTGAGTTATTCCGCATTATTTGTACAGTATGGCTGCAGGTCAGGAAAAACCTGGAAATCAGGGAAAAATCAGGGAATTTTATTAGCCGGGGGAAGTCAGGGATTTTGACAAACATCTTGCAAAAGTCGGGCAATTTAAATAACTGTCTAGGATAATAAATTGTACAAATTTACAACTTAATTTTAAATTGTGTTATTCCGTGCATAAAATATTGTATGTTAAAAATGTTGCAAGATTAAGATTCTGGCATTTGAATATTAAGGAATATTCCAGCTTTTTCCAGGTGAAAAGATTCAACAACTTTTCCAGGTTTTCAATGATTTTCAGGATGCTAGACACCTTGTATACCCTAAAATACTTGACTTATATTCCAAAAAAACTTTCTACTGGATATGTGGACCACTGACTACCAAGTAGAAAAAGGCATGCATATACGGTGGGACACATATGAAGAGTCATGAATGAAAATAGGGTTACCCTAATATGTTTTATTTTAGTAAGTTATTTGCCTATTATTCTTATTTACTTTCTTTAGTTGTTGCCTCTTCTCGATTATACTTTTAGTTAAGAATTTTATTATTTGGTTACAAATTTAACAATTTTATAAAAAAGTTATCCTATTGCATTTGAAATTACATTATTATTATTATTACATTTTATGTGGAAAATTAATTTTTTCTATCGAAAATTAATTTTTTTAATTGAAAATTTAACTATTTCATTTTTTGGCTGAGAAACGATGTTTTTTAGAATGAAAATTCAAGTACTTGGGTAAATGTTAAACCACTTTGTTAAAAATTAATTTCTTTTGTGTCAAGGTTCAAATGTTTGATTGAAAATTTAACTATTTTGTTGACAATTTTTTTAATTTTTTTATTTTAAGTTAATTTTCTACCTGAAATTGTTAGTTTCCCATTTTTTGTTGAAACTTGATCTATTTTAGTTAGATTTAGTTGGATTGAAATTTCTTCTTTTTTAGTGAAAAACTTCGGTTTGAAAATTCCACTATTTGTTTGAAGTATTTATATACTGAAAATTTATCTTAAGAATTAAACTGTATTCTAAAAAAAATCAATTATTTCGTTAAAAATTCAACTCTTTTTAATTAATTACTTCATTCAAAATTAAACTTAAATAAGCTTAAAAGGCGCTAACGGAGTCAAATTTCAACTAATTCTAATCAAAAAGAGATTATGACATATGGAATTGAACTCACTTTGATTGTACCAACAGCAACAAATTATTGGATTAAAAAAATGTCATTAAATTGTCGTTAAAGTTGGAAGAATATGAAAATTTAAAATATTTCAGATTGTTTTTTCACAATGGAAAATTGAACAATTACCAAAATACGGTTTTTGACCATAAAATCAGATTTTGGGGGCGTTTGAGAAATTTCACATGTCACATTTTCAGAAAGGTACCTGGAAAAATTAATTTGTGTCCTGGAAAACTTGGAAAAATCCTAAAATTTTGGTTTGCAGAAACGCTAGACAGCCTGGGTTTGTTTTCAAGTATTTTTCTTACATTCAGTATTTTACCTATGTTTGAGGTCATAAAAATAGTTTTTGGTAACTTTCCGCGACGAAAGGCAAAATCCCACTCTGTTGGGAATTTCAAAATGTCGACCGTAACATTCCCAACTAGTGTTGAAATTTCGAAGCTGCTAATGGATTTTTACTTAGCAAGCTGCTAAATTTTCAAAATATCAATAACCTACCAATTTCATGGAAAAACTTTAAAATGAATACTTTTCAAATATGACTTTCGTCTTTAATTGTCTTCTGTACATTTTTTTCAGTACTTATAAAGTACATAAATTATTTCAGATACACAAAAATCGTTATATTTCGTGAAAAGCAGAACAGAGGAAATTAAAAACAAAAACTTCGTTGAGTGACTTGTTGTTAAGGTCCATACAACACGAGCAAGAAGTGTGGAAAGAAACCCTAAGGCGAATTCTTCATGTAACCTTGTTTCTTGATGAAAGAGGTTTGGCTTTACACGGGGACAGTAATAGAATTGGAGACCCTTCTGCCGGTAACTTTTTTGGAATCCTTAAACTTAGCAAAATATGATCGGCTTCTTAGTGTCCACCTACAAAAAATTCGTCACTCTCCAGAAACCGGGAATAGATTACGAGTGCATTACTGATCTGCAGATATCCAAATTGAGTTTATGGTTGTTTGTGCAACTGGAGTAATAAATTCTATTCTTCAAGAATGTGAAAAAAACAAAGTATTATTTGCTGGTTGTGGATGCAACTCCAGATTCCGATCACGTTGAACAAACTGCATTTTTAATTCGCAATATCAGTGTCATCACTAAAGATGGTGGAACCTACAAAGTCGAAGAGGGTCTATTGGCCTTTGCTGACTGTAAATTATAAAATGAGGGAAGCCATTGCCCGACTTATAATGTCAAAACTGGCGGAATTTAAAATTCCTTTGGCAGACTGTTGCGGGCAAGGATATGACAACGGCAGCAATATGAAAGTTGCCTACAGAAGAGTTCAAGCGAGAATCCCGACTGTCCAGATGTCTATTCTCTCTGCGCTTGTGATAATATATATCCCCGGGACCCGGAACAGCTCTAGGCAGAAAAAGTAGGTGTTTCGACGGACCAGACACATCCTAGTAGATAAACTAATCTACTTTAAATTCTCTCCCGAAGCTAGTTCTTATTTTCCTCCTTACATAAAAAATTCCTAACTTCAAAAAATAATGTAGTAGAAGAAAACTATACACTATTAGAAGACGGAATAATGGGATCATCATTCTCCAACCAATACCCAGATATGGTATTACAAAAACTCACTTTATAATCGACAAATGGAAACTACCATAACATTTCAAAGACTTTCTACCTGGAAACTCAACGAAAATCTGTAAAATCAATGTTGCCCACAAAGAAAATTACTCATCCAACTACTTCATTAGACTGGAAAATCTTAAAAACAATTTAAACCTAAAACACATCGAACCAAACATTAGAGAACGGACAAAGGAAATCTTAACTAAGTGCAGGGTTCGACCATATCCCCATGAAGGAGGAGTGGAAAAAATATACAGCATTCTCTACTATACAAGGGTATTTGGAATATAACAGGATTCCGTTTGCTCTGAAAAAGGCACCAACTAAATTTTAACATAAAATGCACAATTCGTTCAGAGTAAAAAGAATAGTGACAGTCTTGCAAAGAATAAAAAATTAGGCCTAAATTTAGAACCAGCCAAATGCAAATACTTACGTCCAAAATTGGCAAAATTTTCTCTGCTACTGTTATTCTTGAGCTAAGCAAAGAATTGACTCCGCTAAAAACAAAAAATGATCTAGGATCAGAAATAGGAAATCGATTTTGTATTAGCAACTTTTTATAAACATACCAGTTACTATATAATGGCAATATCTTGTTACAAGCTATTTTTTTTAGATGAAAGGAAATGATTCCGTGGAAAATAAAAAGTTTCTATTTTCAGAAATACGCTACAAGTAAATTTAATCTCGTTTCATCTCACTATGCACGAGCACATTCCCATCGCAAAAAAATCTGCCCGCTGAGCGGGCACACTCTCATCGCGCGCTTTGCGCTCGGATCGCTTCGCTCGCAAGTTTGAGCGCGCCTAGGGCGCGCGACTGTTGGTTCTCGCGCTTCGCGCTCGATGATGTGCTTACCTCGCGCTACACGCTCGGTCTTTGTATTTCCCCCACATTTGCGCCCAGACCTTTTAAAATTGAAGGTCAAATCATCGACAACTGTAATCAGTTAGGGAAACCTTCCGGGTAACATATCTGGGCTCCTTAGAAGCGCCCAGAGATGTCCCGAATGAGCCTATCAATCGCTAAGGCAAAAAGCTCCATGATGCAAATTATTTTGTACCACAGGAAGGACGCCTCGGAAGTTTCAACAAGGCAGGATTAGTGGCTCGGGAGGATATGGTACCGTATATGGGAGACCATGAAAAAAAGCACTGACACTTCAAGGATGTGGATGCAATGTTGGTTCCCAAGCTCTGCTTTAGGGACCTCACCGTTAATGAGGTGTGACTTAAGGGCAAAAGTTTAGAGAGGCTAGAGGTGGATTTCGACTTGGTTTGTTTCCCTGGTGATGCTCAGGGGCCCCACCTACTTAAAAGGTAGATGCTTCAATTCAGCACAACCAGGAGAACCGGATTCCTCTGCTGTTAGGCTATGTTGAAAACTCCTATCATACCTTGTGAGGGAGCACAAATATCAACGGCGAAACAAGATATTTAATTGAATACCTAGCGGGCACTGAGCTAGAGATTTTAAACCGCGGTAAGACTCTAACTTTCCAGAATAAAACAGAAGTGAGGTTCCTGATTTGACTCTATTGCTTGGAAGAACTGAGGAGCCGGATAGTAAGCTGTGGAGTCTCCGATAAGAAGTCTTTCTCGCAGAAGAATTATATCTTGTTACAGTTAGGCCTAGGAAAACTGGTGGTTTTAAAGACCAGAAGCCTCGTGAATACGCCTTGGGACACATATAAAAAGGAATTCAAAGGCCGGCTTGTCGAATTCCCCACAAGCTACGGTACCATACATGAGCTAGAGCACGCCGCGGATTTTCTACGAAGGACTCTCATTTCATCACATAAAAACCAATGCCCTACAAGTACAATTATGTCTAGTGAAGGAGCATAATAGTGGAACACCCGCCTAGATAAACTTTGTAAAAATAATAAAGCGTTCTGCAATAGGACAAACAGTACAAAATTGCATTCAGACTGGGGCATCTATAAAACGGCTTGCCACCTTCTTCCAGGCTGAGGTTTTGAACATCCTTTGCTGTTCTGGGACATTATCAGAAGAAAACGCTGCT
This sequence comes from Andricus grossulariae, assembly GCA_011634705.1. NCBI lineage: Eukaryota > Metazoa > Arthropoda > Insecta > Hymenoptera > Cynipidae > Andricus > Andricus grossulariae. The sequence continues at coordinate 137,826,071 of JAABKJ010075445.1, forward strand.
GCTAGGCAGACTATACTCTGATCAGACAGCTGAGCAATATTGACTACTTTGAGGTAGCCAGGAATAAAAATCAGAGTTGGTTGGGAAATTCAAAATGCATTAAAATAACTTGCAGGAAAGAAAAAAGTGGCTCTCCTATGGACCTTGCTGAATCGGGATGACCGTGAAAAATTGGATCTGGAAGAATCACCAGAAAAATGATAATAAAATTGATACTGTGAAGAAACCCAGGGTTCTTGGTTAAGCTAAATTCATCCTAAGATATACGTACAGGATGGACGCTGCCAAGGAAATCCTGGATTCACCCAAGAAAGACATAAGGACAGTGGTTCAGATGCTTAAAGGGCATAACCAGCTGAACCACAATATACAGCAGATGGAGTTTAACCTCAAGATTGTAGAAAATAATCAAAGTGATGTTATTTTTCAGAGAAAACAGAATTCGATTTTTAGTAAAAGCATAACACTTCTCATTAGAAAAATACTTCTACAAATCAATAGAGATGTATATGTAGAGTTGAAAGTTTGTCATAAGGACAACCGCCAGATTCCGCCGGGAGCAGGTGCTAATCTTAAAAATTGCACTCGCTCCCAGCGAAATCGCGGTGAGATTTCAGCTGTAACCACGTCTCACAACAGCGAGTTGGGTGGCCAGTCTGCGACGAATTCAATACGATGATCCAGCAAAAGTCTCGTGTAGCCTGAGTACACGGAGCGACCCAAGGATGACCGCCTTCTGCATCTTCCCCGCAAGTGTCTCAGCATTTTCTTGACTCGCAGGGATGCTTTTCAGGCTATTAACCAGTGAAACCTTGGCACTTCCAAGAGCGCCGATGATCAGGACGATTAGCTAAATTCATTTTTTCGAGTTGAAAATTCGACTATTTTTGGTTGAAGTTTAATATTTTTTGTTTCAAAATTCGATCATTTGGTTAAAAATTAAACTATTTTATTGAAAATTAAAATACTTTGTTGAAAATTCAAATATTTTTGGTCCAAAACTCAACTATTTTGTTGAAAATTAACTTTTTTGTTGAAAATTCATCTCTTTTTTGAAAATGTATCTTTTTTTTTAGTGAAAATTTATTTGAAAATCCAACTATTTATTAAAAAATGTATGTATTTTGTTAAAAAGTAATCCTTTTTGGGCAAAAACTCAACTGTTTTGTTGAAGATTAACTTTTTCGTTGAAAATTCACCTCTTTGGTTGAAAACTGAACTGTTTTGTTAAAAATTAATTTTTTGGGTGAAAATTTATCTTTTTTATTTGAAAATTCAACTATTTATTTAAAAATTCATGTAATTTTTTAAAAAGTAATCCTGTTTGGTTGAAAACTCAACTGTTTTGTTGAAAATTCATCTCTGGTTGAAAGTTTAACTGTTCTGTTGATTTTTTTTAGTAGTTGAAAATGCAACTATTTTTCGTTAAAGTTGAATATTTTTTGTTTGAAAATTCAATCATTTGGTTGAAGATTTACCTATTCAGGTCGAAAATTCAACAAGTTGGTTAACAATTCAACTACCTGAAAAAATGAATTTTTTTTATCCTGGAAAAGCTGGAAAAGTCCTGGAATTTTTTTTTGAAGATTCGCTAGACACTTTGATTTATAGCAACACTATACAAAATTTGAGTAAAATTTATTTCGGAGATGTTGCTCAGCCTTCAGCAGCCAAAGTCAAATCGACAATTGCCTCACTGAAAAAAAGGGTTTAGCTGGATTTCGTCTTCCAAGAAAATATAGCTGTGTTATCTAAATTTCTAGCTGTTTTAGCTAATTTTGCCATCTAGAAATTATCCAGCTAATTTATTTAGCTAATTTCTAGATGGAAAAATTAGCTAAAAGAGCTAGATGTTTAGATAACTCAGCTAGAAATGTAGGTAACACAGCTATATTTTCTCAGAAGACGAAATCCAGCTAAACCATTTTTTCCAATTCTCTTTCCTTAATCTGATCACTACCAGGCTGGTAGCAGTGATTGCGCGCACTCTTTTTCGAGCTGGCGTAGGATTTACGGGAGCGAAGGGTGCCCGGATGAACGGACTCTCGTTCATACAAGTTTTCCACAAGACCTTTTTTTTTATCGACGTCTCGTGGTCAGAGGAGGAACTTTCCTCGAGCACCTAATCCAATTCTCTCGCGAGTCGCGCACAATGGTTGTCAGGGAATGGAAAGGAAAAGATGAGGGTAAAAAAGGGAAGTAAAGAGGAAGTTGACCGAGGATAAGTCCTTATGGTCCTCTGGCGTGTCTGAGTTCCACTTTACTTTCAGCTTTGGAATCTCTTATGTCAGAAAAAATGGCAGAGCAATGAACCTGAAGTTTGGGGCTTTTAGTATCATTGCACGCTTTCCGATCTTGCTCTTCTTAACTTTTCTCCTTTCTCTCAGATCTTCTGGCACAGGAACTTTTTCCTTGCTTTAGAAGAAGTTACAAAAAAATTAATCGATGGTGAGCAAAAGTGGATAGGAATAAATATGTGACCGTCCGCGAAGAAAGGGACCTAATGCGTCAAAGATCAATTTTACAGGACAGGTGATCGTAGCAGAGTCCGCAAGCCAGCGTTTGAGTAGTGGGGATGCGTCAATGAAAAGCATCCCCTCCACTTACCACTACACTTTTAGGCACGAGCGAGTGGAGCTCACGGACACGTCGCGTATAGCTGTAGTGGTAAGTGGTGGGGCTGGCTGTCCTAGGCCTATGTTTGTGGCTTAATAACAAGAAAAGCAATTAACTTAAAAAATTTCTGATTATTGGAAATGAAAGAGTAACTCAGAAACTATCGATTATTGATTTTAAATTCAAAGGAAGGAATACCTTTTTTCACCAATGTAAATTTCAAATCATTCATAATATTTTTTTTTTACTTTATGATTATTATATATTGTGAAAAATTGATTTGAATACTTAATCATTTTAAATAAGTAAGCACGCGATCAACATCCAACGAGGCTGCTGGTGCGAAGCATGCGCAGTGCGGTTGGGGAGCCAAATTGAGAGCACTGTAATGTATTTTTGCGTACACTATTTTCAGCGCCATCTCTCACCTCGGACGACAAACTAAAGTCTCACATAACCGCGAAATTTGAATGTCATAGCATTTTTGAAAGTAAAATGAGTTTACTACTACTACCAAGCTGATTAGTTGTATCAGTAAAATTTCTACTAATTCGGATTTTGAGAGTACGGCCCCTTAGTTTCAATATTAAGAACCTCAGTCTAGATTCCTTGGTATGGTCTCAATTGAATGAATTGAAAAAAAGTTGACAAACCTTCAGACACACGTTCAGTATTCTTTGGAAGCGTCAAGCATGTTTGGCGGAAGTCTAAACGTTCGTCCGGCGTTGACGAGGACGAGGGATTCGAAATTTCATGAAGAGGAAGTAAGGATAGGAAGAGTAGAAAGAGGATGAGAAGGACGAGGAAAAGTAGTTTGGCGAAAGTTTTTCAATTCCGAAAGTTTCACCCGCCAGTCTATTGTGCTGTTAGTACATAGTTTGAATGGGGTTGCGCTTCTGGAAGGTCGATGCGGTTTATGGGACTAACTTTGTCGTTTGTTTCTTGCATCTCTCAGAGACTAATAGCATTTTTATCCAATAAAATTGTCCAGTTCAGATGGTAATATAAATAAATCCCATCTCCTATCAATCACTATCTCATTTCTGGAATAATCAAATAAGGTGTTGAATCCAAGTTTTTCTACCCCAATTTCCCCTAATATTCATATTTCCCCTACTTTCTTCTCATTTCCACTACTTCCTCTCCCCTACATTATTCGAACTTTTCCTACTTCCCTCCCCTACATTCCCCTCACTTCCCATACTTCTCTTTCTCTACTTTCCTCCTCACCTTCCTCCCCTATATTTTTATCACTTTCCATACTTCCCTTTCCCTCATTTCCCACACTTTTCCTCCCATACTTACCCATATGTTTCCCCAAATTCCCCTTATTTTCCCTACCCTACCCTAAATTCCCCTCATTTTTCCTACTTCCCCTAGTTGGCCTAGTTTCTCCGCCTTACTTTCCCCATATTTTCCCTACTTCCTCTCCCCTGAATTCCCCTCATTTAAATAGTGTCACAATAGTGTTATAAAATTTGTCATGTATTAAAAATGGTCAATGTTTATTTACAATTTTATTCTTTCGTCTGTAAATTATTAAAAATCTGATTTTTCCACTTAAATTCGAACTGAGTTAATAGAAACCGATAAAAAAAATCCAACTATTTTTGGTTCAAAGTTTATTCTTTTCAGATAAATTTTTTATTTAAAAATTTTATTATTTGTTTAAAATATGAATTATTTTCCGCTTGAAAATTCAAAAATTTGATTAACATTTTCTTTCTTTCTTGAGTAACAAAGTCTTCTTTATGAAAATTTCATATATCTTGTTTTTGGTTTAAAATTGTATTTTTTTCTGTAGAAATTCAGTCTTTTTTGGTCAAAAATGCTACTGCCTGGTCAAAAATTATTCTCTTTCGGTTGAAAATTAACTTTTTTGTTGAAAATTAACTTTTTTGTTAAAAATTCACATTTTCGGATTGAAAATTCAACAAGTTTATGGAAAATTCTTATTCGTGACTCGAAAATTAAACAATTTGGTAGAAAATTAAACTATTTGAATGAAACTTGATACATTTTGTTGAAAATTCACCTTTTTGGTAGATCAATTTTTTTAAAATTCAAAATGTATCTGCATGGCTGGGCAATTATATGCCTACAAGGAGACCGCACGCCTGTGGCGGAGATGGTGGGAAAGAGCCCACAACCGCGATCGCCTGTCCTCGGATTTTTATTTCTTCACAGATGAGAGCGCCTCAAGTGGTAAATTAAGGAATTACGATTCCTATAGTAGCAGACGACAAATTAGTTACAAATTTTCTCTGAAGAGGCGCTCTCATCTGGGAATCAATCTTGCTATGGAGAAAATCGGAGGACAGGAGATCGCGAAATGGCGTCAGGTAAATCACATGGCTTGCGGTCTCCTTGTAGTACTTCGTGGTCCAAATCATACCGGTGTGACCGAAAGCACGCGCGATTCTATGCCGCCAATCCGCGCGTGGGTCCAGTGTCGAGGCCAGGGAAACTCACTAAGCGTGAAAGAAATTTACCACCTGCCTTGAAGCCAACGAGTCAATTTCAGCTTGTCTCAAAATTTCATGTCAATAAGAACTTCCATCTTAATTAGTTAATAACTCCGCCTCGGATTACCGGTCTGCCCGTTGTCACCGCCAAGTTAGGAAAAACTAACTGACAGATTTCAGTCTCATCGTTTTTTCTTCTTTTTCTTTCCTCCGGGGCTTTCAGATTTTATGTTCGTGCTCCCTGGTTGGCTCGGTGGAGCGGAAGAGGTCCAACGGGTTGCATCCGCCAATGTGAGTATCCGTTGTTGCATCCGTCGTGCTGATTGGGTCCGACCAACAGGCTATGGAGATCTCCATTCGTCGATAGAACATGGCCGCCCGTCCATGTGGCGATCGGCCGGTGCTGCCGCTCGTAGCCAATAGTGGAACCGCTGAATCGTATTGATTGGTCTGGCCACCTGCCTGCTGGACTCCTATTGGCCGCTCAAAAGCTATCTCTAACATGGTCGCCTGAATGCTGCTTATAACATCGATTTCCAAACTACAGCCCACGGTCACGTCCCCGACCGCGGTCGGGTGGAACCACCCCGTGCCGGGCAGCCGCCGCAGTGGGATGCCTCCCCAAGCCCGGTAACTCGGCAGCCCCACTGCTGTCAGCAGACACCTACTTTCGTGTACCTGCTATGACGATCCTTTAATTGTTATGAAATAAAGTCCTGTTAAAATACCTAAAATTATGAAGGCATGACAACACATTGTGTAACAAAATGAATCTCTAACACAAAAATATTTGAAGGGAGTAGAAGCTGTGAGATATGGCAGACACAATTATCAGGCTCACATTAGACACAAACTCAAAATTTAATATGAATTCATTAATGGATATTTCAAGAAAAGGAATACATTTTACTACACTGTAAAAAAATCTGATCGAAATTTAATATACATGTGAGTGAAGTTATTTGAATATACCGTAAATTAATTTTAATATACCATAATGTTGTGAAAGTAATACATATGTATATTAAAGTCGGTAATACAGAGTGCGTAAAAACGACAAGTTCTTTGGTGCCTTCAGATATTGTCAAACATTAAAAAATAAAGTAATTACCTCAAATTCGTCGACTAAATTCCTACTTACAATTAAACTGCAACGTGCCGGTGGATTTTTTTTTTAATTCGCTGTGAATGTTAGAATTTCATCGTGATTACAGGTGCTTGGGGGTTAGGTTTCCTAATTATTTGTTCAATTGAACTTTTCTCTTACAAACCAGTGTAATTTATATTTATCCAGCAGAAAATATTATGTTTGATTATTCTTAATTAAAAATTGCTGCCAAAATTGTTTTTAATTTGTGTGAAGTGCAAATATCTGACTTTTCTGATGAATGATCAATGTACGGCATATAAAATTTAATAACATAATCTCTTCATGGCTTCTGTCTGACTAATTAAGGAAAAAATCATCGTTAGTTCGGTGAAGTGTCAAACGGTGGCATTGCATAATCCTTCGATATGCTTTCAAAGCGACGCATATTTTAATAGAGCGAAGTGAAAATGGTAAACTATTTTCACAGTTTACAATATTTACATATGTCAATGCTAAAAATGTAATGTTCGCTTTGTAGAATTATTATTGGTGCTCTGTGAAAAGTGTATCCGTATTTAATCTTCTTTAGAGTCCAAAATTCAAATTGACCTACAAAATTCTTTACAATTGAAAAAATACAGGTATCAAGTTTGAACAACAAACTCCTAAATTTCATAATTAATATATAATTAAAATAGAAAAATAAAAAATAAATAAAAAATAGGAAAGAAAAAAAGCAACCTCCAAAGCCCCTTCCTTTTCTTCTCTCCTCCTTTTGTTTTTATTAATTTATTTTATTTTCAAAAAAGAAGTAACGGAATTTACAGTTTGCCTTTTTCCCCCTCTTTTATCTATTTATGTTTTCATTTAAACGGAGATCCACTCTGGAAATATAGGAATTTAACTGGAAGCTCTGAGGTATTTATGGTCGAATTCCGTGATACAAAAATGCCGGAAAATTTTATGAAATTCCTGAATATATCCGATAATTTATTTTTAAAAGTGGAATGAGTAATAAAGTAAAAAAATAAGTACACCTAAGTAGAAATATAACTTGGCATCTGTGACTCATAAATTTAATTATGACTAAATTTAAAAATGCGAGGGAGTATAAGAAAACAGATGGAAAATTCGCGAAAACTTTCTGGCTTCTGGTCTTTGTTATAAATCTTGAGATATAAATTCTTCTCTGACTTTATAATCTGGCTACTCTCATTTAAGCCCGAGTGGATAAATATTTGAAAGAATCCCAGGCATAAAAAACACCCAGAAAAATATTTGTCCTGAATTGAAGAATCCGTTTGTTTATTATAATTTTTGTTTATTTAACCCAGAATTCAAAGTGGTCCCCTTTTTACGTAAGCCACTTTTTTTTAACAAATAATTGACACATTTTTTCAATAAATCAGATAAATTTTTTAAAAAATGGTTGAATTTTCAAACAAGAACATTAATTTTCATCCAAAAAAGACGAAGTTTCAACGAAATAATGCGGTTTGAACCAAATAGTTGCATTTTCTTCAAAAATAGTTGAATTTTCAACCCAAAAAGAAAAAATATCAGAAAAATTGTTATTTAAATTCTCAATCAAAGAGTAAATTTTAACACTAAAATATATGTTCAACCAAAACGATTAATTTTCTACGATGAAAGGCAAATTCTTAACCGAATAGATAAATTTTTTGGATAAGAAGGATCCATTATATACCAAAAATGGCATAGTTAAATTTTAACTTAAGAAGTTACTTATCAAGGAATGAAAAGAAATTTTCAACTTAAATTTTGAATCGTTAACCAAAAAAATTAATTTTGAAGAAAGTTGGTCTATTATCAAACAAGTAGTTAAATTTGCAACCAAAAAAGATTAATTCTTTACCAAAAATTTAATAATTGATATTTCAACAGAAAAAATGGTTAATTTAAAAACAAAACAGTTTAATTAATCCAACAAAGACGAATTTTCAACCAAATCGTTGAATTTTCTACGAAAATCTTGGAATTTTTAACAAAAAAAAAAAAAAGAATTGAAAAAAATAGATCAACTAAAATGATGAATCTTTAACAAAAAAAATGTAATGCATAGTTCATATTTCCGTCAATAATGTTTTTAATTAAAAATCAAAATCATTTGAATTTTTCCAAAAAAGACTAATTTTAATGAAAGAAGAAAAAATTATTCAAATTGTGAAATTTTCAAGCCTAAATGATGAACCTTATACAAAAAAGTTGAACTTTCAACCCGAAAATATGAATTTTCAACAAAAAAGTACATTTTTAACCAATTAGTTGGATTTTTCACCTAAATGGTTAAGTTCTCAAAATGATAATACGAGCTTTCAACAAAATAATTATATCTTAAACTAAAGAATTAAAATTTCAACTAAAATTATAAGTCTATAAAGAAACAGAATTGGGTTTGAAAAATACCTTATTAGTTTTTAGTGGAAAAAGGTCGGGAAATTGATCTAAAAATCGCGGATGAAAAGTAACCCAATATTTTTGAATCTGAAAAGAAAGGAAAATTGGTCCGGAAAATAACACAATATTTTTAAGTTGGAAAAGATGAAAAAATTGATCCGAAAAATACCACAATATTTTCAAGTTGGAAAAGATGCAAAAATTGATCCGAAAAATACCCCAATATTTTTTAGTTGGAAAAGGTGGAGAAGTAAATCCAAAAATCCTGTATAAAAATACCCTAATATTTTTGAGTAGGAAAAGGAGGGAATATTGGTGCAAAATTGGTTTTGAAGAAAACCCCAATATTTGTAAGTGGAAAAAGGTAGGGAAAATGATCTAAAAATCGTGGATGAGAAGTAACCCAATATTTTTGAATGGGAAAAGATAGCAAAATTGGTCTGTAAAATACCCCAATATTTTTAAGTTGGGAAAGATGCAAAAATTGGTCCGTAAAATACCCCAATATTTTTTAGTTGGAAGAGGTGAGGGAGCAGATCCAAAAACCGCGTCTAAGGAATACCCTAATATTTTTGAGTAGGAAAGTGTGGGGAAATTGGTTCGGAATTGGGTTCGGAAAATACCCCAATATTTTTAAGTTGGGAAAGATGCAAAAATTGGTCCGAAAAATACCCGAATTTTCTTAGATGGAAAGAGTGGGGAAGTAGGTCCAGAAACCACGTCTAGAAAATACCCAAATATTTTTTAATATAAAAAGGTGGTAAAATTGCTTAAAAATTGATTTTTAAGATAAACCCAATATTTGTAAGCAGAAAAGGGTAGGGAAATTGATCTAAAAATCGTGCATGAGAAGTATCCCAAGATTTTTGAATTGAAAAAGAAAGGAAAATTGGCCCGAAAAATACCTAAATATTTTTAAGTTGGAATATATGCAAAAAGTTGGACTGAAAAATACCCTAATATTTTTGAGTAAGAAAGGGTGGAATAATTGGTTCAGAATTGGGTTTGGAAAATACCCCAGTATTTTTGAGTAGAAAAAGGTCGGGAAATTGATCTAAAACTCGCGGATGAGAAATAACCCAATATTTTTGAATCGGAAATGAAAGGAAAATTGATCCGTGAAATATCCCAATATTTTTAAGTTGGACAAGATTTAAAAATATTTTCGAAAAATACCCCTAAATTTTTTAGTTGGAAAGGGTAGGGAAGTAGGTCTAAGACCCGCGTCTAAATATACCCTTACATTTCTGAGTAGGAAAGGGTAGAGAAAGTGGTTCAGAGTTGAGTTTGAAAAATACCCCAATACTTTTTGAGTAGAAAAAAGTAGGGGAATTAATCTAAAAATCGCGGATGAGAAGTAACCCAGTATGTTTGAATCGGAAAAGATAGGAAGATTGGTCCGGAAAATACCCCAATATTTTTTAGTTGGAAAAGGTGGAGAAGCAAGTCCAAAAACCGCTCTAAAAATACCCAATATTTATTAGCAGGAAAGGTTGGGGGAATCGCTTGAAAATTGGGTTTGTAAAGTACCCCAATATTTTTGAGTGGATAAAGGTAGGGAAATTGATGCAAAAATCGCGGATGAGAAGTAACCCAATATTTTTGACTCGGAAAAGAAAGGAAAATTGGTCCGGAAAATATCCCAATATTTTTGATTTGGAAAAGATGAAAAAATTGGTCTGAAAATACCCCAATATTTTTTAGTTGGAAAAGGTCAGGGAGCAGATCCAAAAACCGCGTCTAAGGAATACCCTAATATTTTTGAGCAGGAAAGGGTGGGGAAATTGGTTCAAAATTGGGTTTGAAAAATACCCCAATATTTTTTGGTTGGAAAAGGTGGAAAAATTGTTTAAAGATCACGTTTCAAAAATACCCCCATACTTTTCAGTTGAATAGGGTGGAAAAATTGTTCCACAATCTCTTGCATCCACGTTGCTTAACTATTGCACTCCATACCGGCTCGATAGATGGTAATATCCTTTCTATGAGGATGCCGATGAATAGCTTGTAGCTAGTGTTTAATCACGCTATGGGCCTGTAGTTCTGTGGACTTGACATATATCCAGTCTTAGTGATCAATACCGTGCGTTCTTCCACTAGCCACTGCGGGATGGGTTGTTCTCCATTGAAAAAAGTAGTAAATATACGAGCTAGATGTTAGTGAGTAGAAGTGAACTTCTTCCACCAAAAGTTGTTGATTTTACCCAGCCCTGTCGCTGAAAAGTTCTTAGTTCTAGCTATAACTTTCTTCACTTCTCCAACGGTAATTAGTGGACACTCTTCCCCTGGAGCGTGCAACCTTTGCCTTTGGTAAAAGTTACGAAAGAGTGATATATCTGAAGCGTCGTCATTTAGCTGATAAGTATCTCCATACACTTTTTCCCAGAAAAATTGAATCTCTTTCCGTCTAGGCGGATCTTTAATGGCACGTGATATTTCATTGAACAGGCGGGAAGAATTGGTTAAAAAAGTGCAATTTTCCTGAATCCATTTTACTCACCTTCAAGGCGCTGTTTTGCTCTTGAGAGAGATCTTGTTTTTTGCGTCCAGTCCCGCTTGATGGCCAAAAGTTTACACTTGTTCGGCGTGTGATTTGCTTTCCTTGAGTTTCGAGCAAGTGCCCTAACATTTGGAGTGAATTTTTTATTTGATCTTATGTAGCCAATCGCGCACTGAATATGTGATGCATGCCGTCTTGTTGTTTCAATTTCAAACTGAAGCTGTGCATTACGCTCGCATGTCTTACTAAGGCGTCCTGAAGTATCGTTACTTCTATTGTCGCTAAGCAGGGACACCGCCTTCTCGTAAACTAAACATCTCAGATTCCAGAGATTCACATCTTCGGGGAGCAAATCGGGAAGAGCATTAATAGCTTCAGATCATTTGTCCATCGTGAGAAAGACTTTCTGGTAGATAGATCTCCTGCTTCTCATGTTGGCATTATCGGCTATCTGTGAAAGTGGTCTTGCTGGAATGGGTAGTATGTTCACTGGAGGATGTTTCTCTTCTTCTTGCTGATGAAGAGCTTAGGATCCGTTTTTGCACAAAAAGGGTGCCTGATTTTTTGAATACTGAGGTGTTTTATGAGCATATTCCGGGTGCATATTGACCCAACATTCATGTAACCTCTGCACGAATCCTCTTCGCGCTGGTGAACTTCTTTGCGAACAGGTAAGGATGTCCTTCCGGAGTTGGTCTGAACACTTAAATCTATGTTTTCGCGTTTTACCGGAGCCATTTCTTGGTCCTCGCTTCGGTTTAGTCCTATTTCCACTAGTAGTAGGGATAGAGGGCTGTCAACTCATTCACGAACAGATGGCATCACCGTCGCTAGTCACCGACACCTGGCGTGCGGACCAAGGGAGGGTTCTTTTCAATGCTAAGTTACCGCTAGTTGGTAAAATAGTGAGGAAGGTAATGCAGTTTCTAGCTGCGATAGCATTGGATCATCGGTCAGTCAAACAGAGGGGTCGGTAATTGTAAGGTTCTGTTCCATGCTATTTTTTATATAAGCATTTTTCTGTATGTCGGTAAGGTAGGGAACAATATTACCATCAGTCAGTAAAACAGAAAGGTCGTTAATTTTGTAAATGGTCATTTTTCTATATTTCGCTAAGGTATGGAACAATATTACCAGCAGCCGGTAAAACAAGGAGGCCAGTCATTTGTTATATTATCATTTTTTATATGACAGTAAGGTAGGGAACAATATTACCATCCGTCGGTAAGACAGGGAGGTCAGTATTTTTATATTATTATTTTAACATATGTCGGTAAGGTAGGGAACAATGTTACCATCAGTCGGTAAAGCAGGTGATTCGGTAACTTTTCATATTATCAGTCTACCATAAAAAAAAAAAAAAAAAATTCCAACAATATAGTTAAATTATCAAACAAATAGCTTAATTTTTAACCAAAAAAGATCTTAATTTGAAATAAAAAATATTATAATTCACGAAAAAAGACGAATTTTCAACAAAATAGTTGAATCCTCAACCAAAACTAATTAATTTTCAACCAAGAAGATTAATTTTCTACCAAAAAAGACGAATTTTTAACAAAATATATTTTTAATTAAAAATAGCAATTTTCAACCAAAAATGAAATAGTTGAATTTTTACACAAGAAAATTAATTCTTAAGAAAAAATAACAAAGATTTTTAGCAAAATATTTCAATTTTCAACCAAGGAGATGAATTTGCAACTAAATTAATGAATCTTCAGAAAAAAATTAATTTTCAATGAAAGAGTTCAACAATCAACCAAATAGTAAACTTTTTATCCAAGAAAATTATTTTCTACCAAAAAGAGAAATTATAAACAAAATACTAAAAAATGTCAATTTTCATCCAAAAATGGAGTAGTTATATTTTCAGTTAAAAAAATTAATTTTCAACCAAAAATAAAAAAAAATTAACAAAATAGTTGCATTCATAACAAAGTGATTACATTTTCAACCAAAAAGTCGAATTTTTAATGAAGCGATACTAATTCCGAACCAAAAATGTAATAGTAGACTTCTCAACCAAAAAAAAAAAACTTTTAGTCAAGAAAAATTTGATTTTTTTACCGGGCTCTATTTTTTCAATTCAAATTTAAGCGAAAAATGAGAAAAAGTGAAAGTTTCTTGAAAATAGAAACAAAATTCTTTCGTTGAAAATTAATCTATATTGTTAGAAAATCTTTTTTTTTTATTAGTTTTCTGAAGGAAAGTTTAACCATTCTATTTCTATCGGAAAATTTAACTATTTTGTTGAAAATACAACTATTTTATTGAAATTTTCATTTTTTGGATTAAAATTAATTTTTGTAACTGAAAACTTAACTATTTCATTTTTGGTCGAAATTTGTCTTTCTTATTAGATAATTCACGTATTTTGTTAAAATTTCATTTTTTTTGGGTTGAAAATTAACTTTTTCAACTTTAAATTTAACTATTCCATTTTTGATTGTAAATTTATCTTCCTAAGTAGAAAGTTCAACTATTTGGTTGAAAATTCACATACATACAAAAATTCGTTCTTCTTGGTAGAAAATTAATCTTCTTGCTTGAAAAATAAATTATTTTGTTAAAAATTAAACTATTTTGGTGACAGATTTAACTGTTTTGTTGAAAAATTCTTTTATATCGGTTGAAAATTAATTTTTCAAACTGAAAATTAAACTTTCCATTTTTCATTGTAAATTTATCTTTTTTAGTTGAAAATTCATTTATTTTGTTGAAAATTATGTTGGTGAACAATTTAACTATTTTGTTGAAAAATTCTTTTTTTCGTTGAAAATTTAACTATTCCATTTTTGATTGTAAATTTATCTATTTTGGTGAAAAATGCAACTATTTGGTTGAAAACTAAACTTTTTGATTGAAAATTCAACTATTTGATTGAAAATTCGTCTTTTTTGGTAAAAAATAAATCTTCTAGTTTGAAAATTTATTTATTTTGTCAAAATTAAACTGATTTAGTGAAAATTAAATGTACCTTTTTTTACTTGAAACTTGTACTATTTGGTGTAAAATTCATCTCCTCGGTTAAGAATTGATATTTTTTGGTTAAAATTTGAACTATTTGTTTAAAAATTAATCTACTTTGTTCAAAATTAAACAATTTTCTTAAAAAGTATCTTTTTTGGTTTAAAAGTCAACTGTTTTGTTAAAAATTCGTCTTTTTGGTTAAGAATTCAACTAATGTTTTGGAAGTTCGACTTTTTAGTTGACTTTTTAGTTGAAGAGGGAAGAGGGAAGAGGGAAGAGGGAAGAGGGAAGAGGGAAGAGGGAAGAGATTATAAACTGTCGGGAATTTTATTATTCGGGATTTTTATGATTCAGGAATTTTCCAATTCGGGAGTTTATTATTCGGAAATTTTCCAATTCAGGTTTTTTTCTTTTCGGCAATTTTATTATTTGAGAATTTTCCAATTCGGGATTTTTATTTTTTGGCAATTTTATTCTTCGGGTATTTTCCAATTCGGGAATTTTATTATTATGGGATTTTATTAATCGGGATATTTATTATTCGGGATTTTTCCAATTCGGTGATATTATAAATTCTCGGGAATTTTATGATTCGGGAATTTTCCAATTCGAGAATTTTATTTTTCGGCATTTTTATTATTCGGGAATTTTATTATTCGGGAATTTTCCAATTCGGGATTTTTATTTTTTGGCAGTTTTATTATTCGGGAATTTTATTATTATAGAATTTTATTATTCGGGAATTTTCCAAGTCAGGAATTTTATTATTCGGGAATTTTTCAAGTCGGGAATTTTATTATTCAGGATTTTTATTATTCAGCATTTTTATTATTCGGGAATTTTATTATTCGGGGATTTTCCAATTCGGGATTTTTATTTTTTGGCAATTTTATTATCCGGGAATTTTATTATTCGGGAATTTTCCAATTCAGGAATTTTATTATTCGGGAATTTTTCAAGTCGGGAATTTTATTTTTTCGGGATTTTTCCAATTCGGGTTTTTTCTTTTCGGCAATTTTATTATTCGGGAATTTTTCAACTCGGGAATTTTCCAATTCGGTAATATTAGAAGCTGTCGGGAATTTTATTATTCGGGATTTTTATTATCATTGAATTTTATTATTCGGGAATTTTCCAATTCGAGAATTTTATTATTATTGAATTTTATTATTCGGGAATTTTATTTTTCGGGATTTTTATTATTCGGGCATTTTTCAATTCCGGAATTTTATTATTCGGGAATTTTCCAATTCGAGATTTTTATTTTTTGGCAATTTTATTCTTCGGGTATTTTCCAATTCGGGAATTTTATTATTATGGGATTTTATTATTCGGGATATTTATTATTCGGGATTTTTCCAATTCGGTGATATTATAAATTCTCGGGAATTTTATGATTCCGGAATTTTCCAATTCGGGAATTTTATTATTCGGGAATTTTTCAATTCGGGAATTTTATTATTATGGAATTTTATTATTCGGGAATTTTATTATTCGGGAATTTTATTATTTGGGATTTTTATTATTCGGAAATTTTCCAATTCGGGTTTTTTTTCAGCAATTTTATTATTTGGGAATTTTCCAATTCGGGATTATTATTTTCGGCAATTTTATTATTCAGGAATTTTTCAACTCAGGAATCTTCTAATTCGGATATTTTATAATTCGGGAATTTTCAATCGGGAATTTTTCAATTCGATAATATTATAAACTGTCGGGAATTTTATTATTCGGGATTTTTATTATTCGGGAATTTTTCAATTCGGGAATTTTATTTTTATGGATTTTTATTATTCGGGAATTTTATTATTTGGGATTTTTATTATTCGGAAATTTTCCAATTCGGGTTTTTTCTTTTCAGCAATTTTATTATTTGGGAATTTTCCAATTCGGGATTTTTATTTTCGGCAATTTTATTATTCAGGAATTTTTCAACTCAGGAATTTTCTTTCGGGAATTTTCTATGGGGGATTTTTCAATTCGGTAATATTATAAACTTTCCGGAATTTTATTATTCGGGATTTTTATGATTCGGGAATTTTCCAATTCGGGAGTTTGATCATTCGGGATTTTTATTATTCGAGAATTTTTCAATTCGGGAATTTTATTATTCGGGAATTTTCCGATTCGGGATTTTTATTTTCGGCAATTTTATTATTCGGGAATTTTTCAACTCAGGAATTTTCCATTTCGGATATTTTATAATTCGGAAATTTTCTATCGGTAATTTTCCAATTCTGTTTGAAAATTAGTTTTTTTTTTTACTAAAAATTTAACTATTTTATTTTACGTTAAAAACTTCTGTTTTGGGTGAAAAATCAACTATTTTGATGAAAATTCGTCCTTTTATAGAAAAGTAATCTCATTAGTTGAAACTTTATCTTTTTATTTAAAAATTCATTTCTCTGGTCGTAAACTGAACTATTTTGTTGAAAATTCGTTTTTTTTCGTTGTTGAAAATTCGTCTTTTTTGTTTAAAATTTATTTATCTACCTGAAAATTTAACTATTCTATTTTTTATTGAAAATTGACATTTTTTAGTTGAAAATTCATATATTTTGTTGAAAGTTTGTATTTTCTGGTAGAAAATTATTTTGTTGTGTTGAAAATTTAACTATTTGGTTAAAAATTCACTTTTTGGTTGAAGATTCAGTACTTCAGTTAAAAATTCATTTCTTTGGTGAAAAATTGAACTATTTTATTGAAAATACCTTTAAAAATTCAAATGTTTGGTTGAAAAGTTATGTATTTTGTTAAAAATTAATCTTTTGTAGTAGAAAATTAATCTTCTTGATTGAAAATTTATCTTTTGGATAAAAATTTATTTCTTTGGTTGACATTTTTTTTTAAATTGAAAATAGTTTTTTAACGGAAAAGTGATCTATTCCATTTTGTTGTTGAAAGTGTATCTTTTTTGATAGAAATTGAATCTTTTTGGTTGAAAATTGAACTATTTCGTTAAAAATTTTTGGTTGAAAATTAGTTTTTTTAAATAAAGATTTAATTATTCTATTTTAAGTTGAGAATTTATCTATTTTGGGTGAAAAATCAACTATTTTGATGAAAAGTCGTCTTTTTTTATAGAAAATTAATCTCATTAGTTGAAACTTTATCTTTTTATTTAAAAATTATATTTCTCTGGTCGAAATTTAACTATTTTGTTCAAAATTTGTTGTTTTTTTTTTTGTTAAAACTCGTTTTTTGTTTTGTTTGAAAATTTATTTTTCTAACGGAAAATTTAACTATTCTATTTTTAGTTGAAAATTGAAATTTCTTTGGTTGAAAGTTTGTATTTTTTTGTAGAAAATTAATCTTTTGTATTGAAAATTTAACTGTTTGGTTAAAAATTCACTTTTTGGTTGAAGATTTAGTACTTTAGTTAAAAATTCATTTCTTTGGTGAAAAATTGAACTATTTTATTGAAAATTCTTTTAAAAATTCAAATGTTTGGTTGAAAATTGATGTATTTTGTTCAAAATTAATCTTTTTTAGTAGAAAATTATCTTCTTTATTGAAAATTTATCTTTTTGGATACAAATTAATTTCTTTAGTTGAAAATTAGTTTTTTTTAATTGAAAATAGTTTTTTTAACGGAAAATTGATCTATTCCATTTTTTTGTTGAAAATTGATCTTTTTTTATAGAAATTGAATCTTGTTAGTTGAAAATTAAATTATTTCGTTAAAAAATGTTGGTTGAAAATCAGTTTTTTTACTAAAAATTTAACTAATCTATTTTCAGTTGAGAATTTATCTGTTTTGGGTGAAAAATCGACTATTTTGATGAAAATTCGTCTTTTTCATAGAAAAGTAATCTCATTAGTTGAAACTTTATCTTTTTATTTCAAAATGTATTTCTCTGGTCGAAAATTGAACTATTTCGTTGAAATTTTTTTTTCAAATTCGTTTTTTTGTTGTTGAAAATTTATTTTTTAACCGAAAATTTAAATATTCTATTTTTGGTTGAAAATTGACATTTTTTAGTTGAAAATTCATGTACATATTTTGTTGAAAGTTCTTATTCTTTGGTAAAAAATTAATCTTTTATGATGAAAATTTATCTGTTCTTTTAAAAATTCACTTTTTGGTTGAAAATTTAGTACTTTAGTTAAAAATTCATTTCTTTGGTGAAAAATTGAACTATTTTATTGAAAATTCTTTTAAAAATTCAGGATGACTTTTTATCAAAATTGTTGACTTTTTGGACAAAATAATTACATTTTTAACCAAAAAGGACGAATTTTCAACAGAAGATTTGAATTCTCTTGGAAGAAAGGCTATTTTTCAACAAAATGATTTAATTTTGAACCAAATAGTTTAATTTTTATCCCAAAAGGATGACTTTTAAACAAAATAGACAAAATATTTCAATTTTTAACCAAAAAAGACGAATTTTCAACAGAAGATTTGGATTCTTATCGAAAACAGGCTATTTTTCAAGAAAATAATTTAATTTTGAACCAAATAGTACACTTTTTTTAACAAAATGGTTCAATTTTTAACCCAAAAGGATGACTTTTAAACAAATTTATGGTCAAAATGATCAAAGTTTCAACTAAATAATAAAATTTTTAACTAAACGAAAAAGTTCATTTTCAACCAGATAGTTGAATTTTTAACCAAGAAAGATTGTTCAGTCCAGAAAGAAAAAAATTCAACCAAATAGCTAAATTTACAATCAAAATAGTTAAAATTTCATTACAAAAGGATGACTTTTTATCAAAATTGTTGACTTTGTGGACAAAATAATTACATTTTTAACCAAATATGACGAATTTTCAACAGAAAATTTGAATTCTCATCGAAAACAGGCTTTTTTTGAATAAAATAATTTAATTTTGAACCAAATAGTTCAATTTTTTAATAAAATAGTTTACTTTTTAACCCAAAAGGATGACTTTTTTTGAAAAAAATAATTTAATTTTGAACAAAATAGTTCACTTTTTTAACAAAATAGTTTAATTTTTATCCCAAAAGGATGACTTTTAAACAAAACAGAAAAAATAATTAAATTTATAACCAAAAAGATGAATTTTCAACAGATTTGAATTTTCATTGAAAACAGTTTTTTTTGTTTGAAAAAAATAATTTAATTTTGAACAAAATAGTTCAATTTTATAACAAAATAGTTTAATTTTTGCCCCTTTCAAACAGAATAGACAAGATATTTAAATTTTTAACCAAATATGACGAATTTTCAACAGAAGATTTGAATTTTCATCGAAAACAGGCTTTTTTTGAAAAAAATAATTAAATTTTGAACAAAATAGTTCACTTTTTTAACAAAATAGTTTAATTTTTATCCCAAAAAGGATGACTTTCAAACAAAACAGAAAAAATAATTAAATTTTTAACCAAAAAAGACGAATTTTCAACAGAAGATTTGAATTCTCATCGAAAACAGGCTGTTTTTGACAAAACAAAAATTTTTACTTGTAACAAAATAGTTTAATTTTTAACCCAAAAGGATGACTTTTAAACAAATTTATAGACAAAATAATTAAATTTTCAGTCCGCAAAAAAAATTAAACCAATTACCTAAATTTCCATTAAAAATAGTTAAAATTTTAACCCAAAAGAATGAATTTTTATCAAAATTGTTTACTTTTTGAATAAAATAATTAAATTTTCAACCAAAAAAATACGAATTTTCAACAAAAGATTTAAATTCTGATCGGAAACAGATTTATTTTCAACCAAATAGTTCAATTTTTTAACAGAATAGTTTAATTTTTAACGCAAAAGGATGACCTTAAACAAATTTATGGACAAAATAATTAAATTTTCAGTCCAGAAAAAATATTAAACCAAATAGCGAAATTTCCAATCAAAATAATTAAAATTTTATTACAAAAGGATGACATTTTTAACCAAAAAAGACGAATTTTCAATACAAGATTTAAATTCTCATCGAAAACAGGCTATTTTACAACAAAATAATTAATTTTTAACCAGAAAAAATTGTTCATTTAAAAAAAGAAAAAAATATTTAACCAAATTGTTGAATTTTCAAGCCAAGAAGACTAATTTTCCACAAAATAGTTGAATTTTCAACAAAAAAAAGTTAAATTTTCAATCAAATGGTGGAATGTCCAATCAAAAAATTTTCAAGCAGGTAGTTGAATTAAAAAAAAAGAATGATCAATTTTCAACCAAGTAGTTAAAGGATGAACTAACATCATGAATTTTCAAACAAAAAGTTGATTTTTTTACCAGAGATGATTTTTTAGATTAAAATGATGAATCTACAAGCAACAAAATGAATTTTTAACCAAGAAGATTTATTTTCAACCAAATAGTTGAATTTTGAACTAAAAAAAGATCAATTTTCAACCAAGGAAGTTAATTTGGAACAAAAATTGAATAGCTATATTTACAGTTGAAAAATTAATTTTCAACAAACAAAAATTTCAACAAAATAGTTAAATTTTTAACAAAAAGATTTTTACGTTCAACCATGCATTTGAGTTTTCATTCAAAAGTTTATTTTATTTTAAATCAAAAATAGTTTATTCTGAAATAAGTAAAAATTAAAAAAGTTGTGAATTTTAAATTAAAATTATGTATCTTCAAGCAAAAAAATTAATTTTTAACCAAGAAGATTCATTTTCTACCAAAAACGACGAATATTCATCAAAATAAATTAACTTTCAATCAGATAGTTGAATTTTCAACTAACAAAGATAAGTTTATAATAAAATAATTGAATTTTGAACTAAAATGATTAATCTTCAACTGGAATAGTTGTATTTTAAACCAAAAATATGAATTTTCAACTAAAATGATAAATATTTAACTAGAATAATTGAATTTTCAAACAACAAAATTAATTATCGAACAAAAATGGAATAGTCATATTTTCAGTTAATTATTCTTTAACTGGAATATCAATATAATATCAATTTTCAACCAAATAGTTTAATTTTGAACTAAAATGGTGAATTATCAAGTAGAACAATTGAATTCTTCAACAAAAAGATAAACTTTCGACCAAGAAGATTAATTTCTATCAAAACAGACGAATTTTCAACAAAATACACGAATTTTCAACAAAAAATGGAACATTTATATTTTCAGTAAAAAGAGATAATTATTTAACAAAACAAAAAAAAACAAATTTTCAAAGAAATAGTTAAATTTTTAACCAAAGGGATGAAATTTCAATTAAAATTATGTATCTTTATGCAAAAAAAATATTTTTAACCAGAAAGATTTATTTTTTACCAAGAAAGAAGAATTTTCATCAAAATACATGAATTTTCAACAAAAAATGGAACAGTTATATTTTCAGTAAAAATAAATTAATATTTAATAACAACAACAAAAAACGAATTTTCCACAAAATAGTTAAATTTTTAAACAAAGGGATGAATTTTCAATTAAAATGATGTATCTTTAAGCAAAAAAAAAATACTTTTAACCAACATTCATTTTCTACCAAAAAAGACGAATTTTCATAAAAATACATGAATTTTCAACCCGACAGTTGAATTTTCAACAACAACAAAAATCAATTGTCCACCAAATAGTTTAATTTTGAACTAAACTGATGAATTTTACAACAAAAAGATGAATTTTCGACCAAGAAAATTATTTTCTATGAAAACAGACGAATTTTCAACAAAATACACGAATTTTCAACTAAAAAAGATCAATTTTCAACCAAAAACGGAATAGCTATATTTTCAGTAAAAAGAGATTAATATTTAATGACGAAAAAAACGAATTTTTAACATAATAGCTAAATTTTTAACCAAAGGATGAATTTTCAATCAAAATTATGTATCTTTAAGCAAAAAAAAATTATTTTTAATCAAGACTAATTTTCAACAAAATACATGAATTTTTAATCAAAATTATGTATCTTTAAGCAAAAAAATTGATTTTTAAGCAAGAAGATTGATTTTCTACCAAAAAAGACGAATTTTCATCAAAATACATGAATTTTCATTAGGTGGTTGAATTAAAAAAAAAAGAATGATCAATTTTCAATCAAGTAGTTTAATTTTGAACTAAAATGATGAAATTTCAAAAAATAGATGAATCATGTACCAGAAAAGGACTTTTTAAAAAGCAGGTAAATTTTCAAACAGGTTGTTAAATTATCAACCTAAAAGATGAATTTAAAAAATTAATGTTTCAACAAAATGTATTTTCAACAAAATATGTAATTAAATTTTCAGTGAAAGAGATTTATTTTTAACTAAACTGATGAACCATCAACCAAAAGAAGGAATATTCAAAAAAAATCTCAACTTTAAACCAAGTAGTTGAATTTTCAAACAAAAAATGATGAACCCTGATACAAAAATGGAAGAATTAAATTTTCAGTTCAAAAAAATTAATTTTTAACAAAAAAATAATTTTCAACAAAATGGTTAAATTTTAGCCACAAAATAAATTTTTAACAAATAAGTACAAATTTTAACAAAATAGTTTAATTTCTAAATGAAAATATTAATTTTTAACAAAAAATGGTATGGTTAAACTATCAGTTTAAATATTAATATTAAACCAACAAAAAAAACTTATATTTTCTGCGAAAGAGATGAATTTTTAAGTAAAAAAATGAACCATCTACAAAAAAAAGAAATTTTTCAAAAAGAAGTTCAATTATAAACCAAGTAGTTCGATATCCAATCAAAAAAGATGAATAATTCTCAACCAAAAATGGTACAGTTAAATTATCAGTTGAAAAAATTAACGTTCAACCAAAAAAAAATTATTTTTCAACCAATTAAATTATTAACTAACCAAGACAAATTTTTAACAAAATACATTAATTTTCAAACAAAAAAAAATTGAATTTTGAATCAAAAAAGATGAATTTTCAACGAAAATGTAATATTTAAATTCTCAGTTAAAAAAAAATTATAAAAAAAAAGAATTTCCAACAAAATGTATAAATTTTCAATTATAAAATTAATTCCAACACAGAAATTCAACTTTCAACCCAAATAGTTCAATTTGCAAAAAAAATGAAGTCTCAATGAAAAATGACATAGTTAAATTATTAGTTAAAAAAATTAATGTTTAACCACAAAAAAAATGAATTTTCAACATAATAGTTAAAATGACAGCGAACGAAACGAATTTTGAACTAAAATGATGAATCATCAACAAAAAAGGAATTTTTTTTAAAAGGGGTTAAACTTTCAACCAAGAACATACATTTTCAACCAAAAAAGATTAATTTTAAACAAAGTACATCAATTTTTGACCAAATAGTTTAATTTTTAACTAAAACAGATTAACTTTCAAAAACGAAAACTAATTGCCAACAACATAGTTCAATTTTTACCCATAACATGAATTTTTAACAAAGAAGTTCAACTTCCAAACAAACAGCGTTTTGAGCAGAGAGATTAATTTCCTACCAAAAACGGTATAATTAAATTATGAGTTTAAACAAATCAATGTTTAACCAAGCAAAAAAATTAATTTTCACCAAAATACTTAACTTTTTAGTGAAAAAGTTGAATTTTTAACTAAAGTGATGAATCATCATCAACAACAAAAAATAATTTTTTAAAAAGAAGTTACACTTTAAGCCAAGTACATTTTTTTGTGTTGTGGTTTTGACCAGATAAAATGTATTAAATAATTTGATGTTAATTGTTTTTCGTCTACTGGTCTAAAATCAATATTTTTTAAATATCGATTTTCATTTCTAAATTGGGAAAAAATTATCTCAAGCTTTAGAAATGAAAATCAATATTCAAGACATATTGATTTTAGACCAGTAGATAAAAGCAATTAAGATTAAATTATCTAACAAATTCTATCTGGTCAAAAAATAATAAAATAGATAAAACCTAATTATATAAAAGATATATATAATAAAATATAAACCCAATTTTTTAAACATCCTGGAGCTTCTTCGAAACCTCCTAGCCCAAAAAGTTCGTGTGTAGCCTTTGCACTCGCGACCAAACCTGTCGCGACACGTTCATTGTTCATAAACAACAGTTTTTGGGTAAATTTTTATCTTTCCTGTTGGAAGATTCAACTATTTAGGTGAAACAGCATCTTCTTATGTTGCAAATTCAACAACTTGGATAAAGTCATCTTTTTATCGAAAATTCAACTCTTTTGTTAATAAATTTTCTTTTGCATTAAGAAATTTATTAAAAAATTAAAAGTTTATCTCGTATGGCAGAGAAGTCATCATTTATGGTAGAAAGTGAAATTTTTAATTGAAAATTCAAGTGTCTTCGAGGAAATTCGTCTTTCCCGCTTGAAAATATAACTATTTTGTTCAAAACATTTTTTTTTGTTAGTCACAAAGTAATTTTTTCATCTTGAAATGTAACTAGTCTATTTTTGATTACAAATATGCACTTCATGAGTCGAAAATACAACTATTTGGTAGGGAATTCATGTATTTTGATGAAAAAACGTCTTTTCGGTTTGAAGATTAATCAGTTTTGTTAAAAATTATTCTGTTTGTTCGAAAATATAACTGTTTTTGTTTGAATTTTAATCTTCTCGACCATTTGGTTAAAAAAAATTTCTTAAGAATAAAAAATTTATAAAAAAATTATAAATTTATCTCGTATGGTAGAGAATTCATCAGTCATGGTAGAAAATAAACTTTTCACTTGAAAATTCAAGTGTCTACGAGAAAATTCGTCTTTTTGGCTTGACAATTTAACTATTTGGCTGAAAGCTTAACTATTTTGTTAAAAATTCGTCCCTTTGGTTAAAAATTTAACTTTCTTGTCCGAAATTCGTTTTTTTGTTGGTTCAAAAGTAATTTTTTTATCTTAAAATTTAACCAGTCCATTTTTGATCTACACAAATTTACTTGAGAAGTTAAAAATGCAACTATTTGGTAGGAAAGTGATGTATTTTGATGAAAATTAATATTCTGGGTTAGGAAATTAATCTGGTTGAATTCTAATCTTTTTTTGTTTGGAAGATTCAACTGTTCAGTTGAAACAGCATCTTCTTAGGTTGAAATATCAACCGCTTAGACAGAGTCGTCTTTTTTGTCAAAAATTCAACTGTTACGTTAAAAAATTTTCTTTTAAAATGAAAAATTTATCAAAAAAATTAAAAAATTACCGCTTGAAAATTTAACTATTTAGCTAAAAGTTTAACTATTTTTTGAAAATCCTTTTCTTCAGCATAAAATTAAGATTTTGGTTTGAAAATTCATCTTTTTTCCGAAAATCTTGAAATCTTATAAATTTAAAATGTTTCATATCAAATGCAATATGGTATTAACATTTAAACGATTTTATTTTTTATATTTTATTGGAAATCATACTATTTTTCCTATTTTAAGACAATTTTGAGCTACGTTACAAAAAATATCAATGATATTTGGGAACAGAAGAAGGATAAAGGATTTCTACACAAATTTAACAAAACATTCATAATTTTTGGATGTGAAGGATGTGGATGACAGGTATATATATAACGTTTTTTTTTAGGATTGAAAATATTTCTTAACATTTCCAGAGATTTCAGAGGATTTTCATATTAAAAAAATATCAAGGGATTCCAAGGAATTTGGTAGCATTTCTAAAGATTTCAAGATATTTCTGATGAACTTTGAAAAATAGATTGAATACAATTTCGAGAGATTCCTGATGATTCCAAGGATTTCAATGCATTTCAAAGTATTTCAAAGAATTTTCCAAGATTCAAGTATTTTTCTGAATGTCCAAGGATTTCAAAGGATTTCACAAATTTCTAGGGATTTTAGAAAATTTGTAAGATTTCTAAACATTTTGGGTGATTTTAAGGAATTCGAGAGAATTACAAAAGATTAAAAAAATTCCAATTAATTCACGGGATTTGAAGGCATTTCAAAGAATTTTCCAAAATTCAAGGATTTTGTTGAATGTCCAAGGATTTTAAAGCATTTCAAACATTTATAGAGATTTTAAAAACATGTGGTAATGCTGGCTTCAGGTGACTCTGGTATGTGAAACTCGGAAACTATTAGTGGTATCAAATTCTTCCTTTCACAGGAATTTAGTGCTTATACAGTACTAATATGTGCCGCAAAAATTAAATTTTGTGCCTGGTAATTATATTAAAAAACATGTAGTAATGCTGGCTTCAGGTCACCCTCGTATGCGAAACTCGGAAACTATTAGTGATGTGAAATTCTTCTTCACACAGGAATTTCGTGCTTATTCAGTGCCAATAGGTGCCGCAAAAATAAAATTTTGTCCCCGGTAATTTTAGTCAAAAACATGTAGTAATGCTGGCTTCAGGTCACCCTCGTACGCGAAACTGGGAAACTATTAGTGCTTTCAAATTCTACTTTGCACAGGAATTCAGTGTCTATTTAGTGCTAATATATGCCGCATAAATGAAATTTCGTGCCCGGTAATTTTAGTCAAAAACATGTAGTAATGCTAGCTTCAGTTCTCCCTCTTATGCGAAACTCGGACACTATTAGTGGTATCAAATTCTACTTTGCACAGGAATTTAGAGATTATTTTGTGATAATATATGCCGCAAAAATAAAATTTTGTGCGCGGTAATTTTAGTCAAAAACATGTAGTAATGCTGGCTTCAGGTCACCCTCGTATGCGAATCTCGGAAACTATTAGTGGTATAAAATTCTAATTTACACGGGAATTTAGTTTC
Organism: Andricus grossulariae; assembly: GCA_011634705.1. NCBI lineage: Eukaryota > Metazoa > Arthropoda > Insecta > Hymenoptera > Cynipidae > Andricus > Andricus grossulariae. Next base: position 137,852,740 of record JAABKJ010075445.1, read on the forward strand.
TTATTCAGTGCTAATATACGCCGCAAAAATTTAATTTTGTGCCTGATCATTTTAGTCAAAAACATGTAGTAATGCCAGCTTCAGCTGAAGCCACAGCTCGCCTATGCTAAACTCGGAAACGATTAGAGATATCAAATTCTTCTTTGCGCAGGAATTTTGTGCTAATTAAATGCTCTGGATTTGTGCCATGCACAAAATCTGTGCACTTTTTTTTTACTAAAAATGTGTGGTAATGCTGGCTTCAGGTGACTCTGGTTTGTGAAACTCGGAAACTATTAGTGGTATCAAATTCTTCTTTGCACAGGAATTTAGTGCCTACTTAGTGCTGATATTTGCTGCAAATATTAAATTTTGTGCCCGGTAATTTTAGTCAAAAACATGTGGTAATTCTGGCTTCAGGTCACCCTCGTATGCGAAACACGGAAACTATTAGTGGTATCAAATTCTTCTTTGCACAGGAATTTTCTGCTTATATAGTGCTAATATGTGCCGTAAAATTATAATTTTGTGCCCGGTAATTTTAGTCAAAAACATGTAGTAATGCTGGCTTCAGGTCCCCCTCGTACGCGAAACTCGGAAACTATAAGTGATTTCAAATCCTACTTTGTACAAGAATTTAGTGTCTATTTATTGCTAATATATGCCGCATAAATGAGATTTCGTGCCCGGGAATTTTAGTCAAAAACATGTAGTAATGTCAGCTTCAGCTGAAGCCATAACTCCCCTATGCGAAACTCGGAAACTATTAGTGGTATCAAATTCTTCTTCTCACAGGAATTTGGTGCTTATTTATTCTTGAAATATGCCGCAAAAATTAAATTTTGTGCCTGCTAATTTTAGTCAAAAACATGTAGTAATGCTGGCTTCAGGCCACCCTCGTATGCGAAACTCGGAAACTAATAGTGGTATCAAATTCTTCTTTGCACAGGAATTTTGTGCTTATTTAGTGATGATATATGCCGCAAAAATTAAATTTTCTGACCGGTAATTTTAGTCAAAAACATGTAGTAATGCTGGCTTCAGGTCATCCTCTTATGCGATACTTGGAAACTATTAGTGGCATCAAATTCTACTTTGCACAGGAATTTAGTGCTTATTTAGTGATAATATATGCTGCAAAAATTAAATTTTGTGCCCGGTAATTTTAGTCAAAAACATGTAGTAATGCTGGCTTCAGGCCACCCTCGTATGCGAAACTCGGAAACTAATAGTGGTATATCCAGTCATCAAGATACGTGAAAATCTGATCGACCCACTTGTTTGGTAGTTTTCGTTCCAAAATCAAGTCCTGGCCTCATCTATTCAAGAAGTCCATCAATTTTTAGAAAAGTTAAAGGTGCTCCCGTTAAACCGTAAGGCATTCTGCTCCATTCTAATAGTCCCTTACCTTCAACTACGAAAGCCATATATTTTTGACATTCTTCATCCATGGAAATTTGGTGAAAAGCTTTACTCATGTACAAAGTCGAAATTATTTTGGCTTGATGTAATTGAGACAAGATCGACTTCATATTGTGCAAAGGGTATGCGAGCTTTTTGGTTTTTCGATTAAGTGGCTTATAATTAATACAAAATCAAAGTCCTACATTAGCTTTAGGAGCCACCACTGGTGAGCAAGCCCATTCGCTATTACTCCAGGTAATATATCCCTTGTCCAATAGTCGGTCAGTTTCTTCGTCAATAAATTTGCGAATAGCCTCACTTCGACGATGCGGTTCCTGGCGATGAGGCACTGGATCATCCAACTCAATGACATGTTTTATCGGAGTTGTTTCACCAGTTGACTACTTGTCAAATTTTTCGAATTCGAAATCGAAAAAATTCTTCAGATGTCGAGCCTCGTCAACCGAGAGTATTTGTAACTCACTCGCACTTGTAATGCTATGTGATAGTGGATAGGCAATTTGAGTACCATTCAAAGTCCAAGTTTGAGAGAATGGATCTACCACCACCTTAAAACTAAGCCAGAAGTCCATGCCGAGAATTGAATCCCCCGATAATTCAGGCATAACACTAAACCATTGAGGTCCATAGACATCAGCTATGTCAATAACGAATCCCGCTCCACCGAGTCCTTTGACAACCGACTTATCTCCGAGACGAACGCCCGCACGTGATGTCAGATCAGTCGTCAACTCCTGAGTTTGGAATTGTTTAACTCGTTTGTAGGTGGACTCGCTAAGGAATGATCTCCCGCTACCGCTGTCGATAATGCCACGTATTTTTTCACCGAAGATGCTAATTCCGACAGGTATTCTAATTGACCTTTTAGGTTCATGGGTTGCACTACCAGGACGATATATTCTCCTCTGTGCTAGTCGGTGGATAACATAAGGAGGAAGTCGAGTTGGAAACCAAGTTCTGAAAGATGTTGGTTTTTCTTTAAGACCGATTGAGTCAGTGACATCCTCCTCGGAGCTCTCATCTGAAAATGAGAATGAGGCGATGGTTTCCTCAAACAATCCCTCCTGCTTTGCATGTAAAACATGCTCCACCTCGTTATCAGAATCTTCCGAATCACTAGGGACTTCGTCCAATAATCTCAACTTGAGTGGATCAGGACGACCGAACCCTACTTCACTCGCGAAATCGTCGGTCTGATCCAAAAATATAGGTTGGTTAATGTTGATTGGCCTTTGCACGTCAACGACCCTTTCGGATGAAGAAGGACTTTGAATATCCTCATTTATGCCCTTGGTTTCAGTAATCTGAGGGGAAATTACTGAGGGCTTTTGGCGTTTCCCTGGTATTTTGGGCAACTAGTGTTGAAATTTCCTGTTTTGCGACAAAGGCAACAGACCATTTGTGGCTCTGACGTACAAAAACGCAACGTATGTCCTAATTTCGCGCAATTGAAACAGAACAGTTTAGACCGATCAAAAGGAGGTTTTGACCCCTCCGATTTCGTTTGTTCGTCGACAGGGAACTTAGCAACAACTTTTTTGTTTCTGTCGGATTTGACTTAGCCCGAAACCTGTCCAAATTTTGGTCAAGTCTCAGACGAGTCATAGACTTCGAGTTTTGAACCTTGAGATCTTTTCTAGGGTTCGTCGTTGATTTAATTTGGAAGGCATTAAAGTCCGTGACTTGTTCGCCCTCAGAATTCTCATCACTCGGCCCCAATTCGTCCGGGATCAAACATTCGTTCTCATGGGTTCAGGATACACGATATTGATGATGGTCATTAACTGACCCATCTTCTATACGTTGGTAGTCTTGAATCTGAGGGTTTCAGTCAAACGTGCCCTCATAGGAGGTCTTGATAATCAGGGAATCGTTATTGCGATGTAGGACAGGTTTACCTGCACCCGAAATAATTCCAGGCAGGTATTACATCAATATCTGGTTGACCGGTGCTGATTATGTGGAAATACCAATGAATTCATCGAACACAAAATTGATGGTTGTCGCGTAATGACTCAGAGACAATATACCCGCGTGAAAAAAAGTTGCCTTGCTCAAGCATGGGTCAACAATAGGTCCAAAATGGTTAAAGATTATTAAATGATGGGACATCTATGGATCTTTAGCGTCGATTAAGCACTGCTTGTGGCCACATCCCATGCTAAACTTTAATTAATTAGTTCAACACCAAATTCGGCGTTTTCCATAGTTAATGATGCATTAAAAAAACAATAAGGATCTCCGCTATGAAAAAAATATTATTAGTTCTCTCTTTTCTTCATTTTGCAGAAATAAACCTAGTTTAAAGCGCTTTTTTGAACCAAAAGTCATACATGGTTCCGAACATCGAAGTTGCACGCATCACTTTAAAGGTAAGTTTCAGAAATGCATTAAAATTGGTTTAAATCATTATTGCATGGTTGAATAATGATAATATCTTTCAGCTCAAAGTTCTATTGCTGGATAATACACATTTCTTCGACTTCAGCCAGAAATATTCTAATTCTAAAAAACAAATGAGAGACAGAGTTTCGACATGTGCAAAATTTTGTAAATCCCGTGAGTCTGAGACTGGCCCCAACAACCAAACCAGCAGGCCGACCTAATCCTATATCACTGTTTACAACCTTAATAACACTATTCTGTAAAAATTACTATTTTGCTTGTCACATACATTATTCAGGTCTTATCTCATCAATTTTTAGATGCAGATTACAAATTTTCAGCGGAAAATCTCTTATCCAAATGTCAATGAAAAGCGACCACAATCATTATTTTGCGAGAATCACCGTTACACATTCTTAATATAGACCAAAGTTTTATCTACTTTGGCCTTACTAACACTCTTCAGCGATAAATGAAAATTAGGAAGAAAAGGAAATGATTGTAGTTAGCGTTGTAAGCTGTAACGCTGTATTTTTGAGGGAGCTTCCACTCCATTTATTATTCTTTACTCTTTAAAATTGTAAGCTTCGCAACTTTGCCTGTGATTCTCAAATTTGAGGTTATACATTACAATTTTGAAGGAAATTTATACAGAGCTTTACCCCGCTTGTGCAATCCTAAGGAAAAGAGTGGGACAAGCATTGATCAAAATTTCAAACCTTTTCATCTAGCTTCGTTAACTTTAATTGGAATCAAGCAATGAAAAGGGGAACAGTTAAAATTCAAATTGCAAACCTCAATCCATCTTTAACCTTGCTGCTGCCATTCTAAGTAGAAAAATGGGTCAAGCCTGGATCAAAATTGCAAAAGTTTTTCTAGCTCGGTAAGGCTAAATCATGTCAATTATTTAGAAAAGAAACAGCTTGGCTTGAAAGTAGAAACCTATATTTATATTTACCCTGCTAGTGCCTCTATAAGGAAAAGAATGGGACAAGCCTGAATCAAAATTGCAAAGGTTTTTCTAGCTTCGATAACGCTAAATTATGTATATTATTTAGAAAGGAGACAGCTTGACTTGAAACTGGAAAGCTATATTTATATTCTCTACCTCAGGAAGAGGACACAGCAGGAGGCACCAAGCACATCCTAATTGTGCAGATTCCTGAGTCCCAGACGAGGGCTCTTGCGGCCCTCGACAACAGGCAGACCGAAATGACTACTCCTGGTCTCACCATTACCCAGATTAACTTGCATCACAGCAAAGGCGCCTCTGCAGTTTTGCAGAGGACGTCAGCATATTGGTGAGTTCTATGAACATCAGTCTTTTGATTTGTTCTGGACAGACTTTGTCTATCAGCCTCTCAGAATATTGCATGATATCTAATGAACTTGGAGAATGTCAATACGGATTCTCCATATATCAGCATATTCATGGTTCCCATGAACAGGGTATTGTCGCTTTGTTCCGGATACCTAATATCCTAATTACATCTATATATATGTTCTGATGATGTGCGAATTGGTTACGTAAGGGCGCTTAGCATGTCGCTTACCGTTGACAATTATTTTAAATAGAAACGCATTATTCACTTAATGCAAATCGCTATCATCTCCTTTCAAGATTGCATGGCATGTATGAAACTTAGAGAATATCTATACAGATTCCCCATCAATCAGCTTATTGATGGGTTCTATGAACAGCGATCTTTTGAATTGTCGTGGACAGACTTAAAGTCGTTGGCGGAATATATAATTAGTAATAGGATGCTAGGTTTTTCCAAAGCCATAGACTCGTCGACTGCCTGCCTAAATGTTTTTACAAATATATTTCAGTAAGTATATGTCGCTGGTATCGTCTTCGAAGATTACGTGACATGTATTGAACTTGGAGAATATCAATCTGCATTTCCAGTGCCTCAGCATATTTATGGGTTCCATGAACAGCGATCAGTCGATTTCTCCCGCATAATTGATAATATAATAACGTTTGAAATAAGACATTTAAATTTGTCAACAGAATATGATATCAGTATAATGGTGGTAGGTTTTTCTTAAGTAGTAGTATCATTGACTGCCTGCTTACATGTTTTTGCATATATTTTTTAGTATTTATATACAGGTTCTTATCAAGTTCGAGCTAGATACGTTAGGGGGTTGAACAGGTCGCTCGTTGCTGGCAGTTATCATTGATTAAAAATGCTATAATTACTGCTTGCGAATCGCTGTTATCTTCGCTGGAGACTACATGACACCTATTGAACTTAAAGAATGTATTCCCGGTACGTTATCATATTGATATAAAAGGGTGTTCAACAGTTCGCCCACCGCTAGCACTTATTTTAATTATAAACACCATGATCACTTAATGCAAAGCGCTATCATCTTCTTTGAAGATTGCATAACATGTATTGAACTTGGGGAGTATCATTGCGGATTCCCCCAAGTTTTATGGAAAACGTTGATTATATGGGCGTTCTTGTGTTCTTCGTGCTAAATAAGTTTCACTGTTCTGCACTTTCATTTACGTGTCGTTTTGAAGCTTTTCATTTCACGACCTAATAAACACCTCTTGATGTAATTTTCCTCCCGCGAATTAACTAAGACTTAAAAACGAAAAAATTGGTATAAAACGTCTCAGGAGACTGTCCTCTATTAATCCCATTAATCAAAATCTAATTATTTCGCGGAACCGATAAACACCCTTTAATGTATGAATGTGACCCAATAAACACCGTTAAATATCCCCAACATTTAAAAATACAAATCCTCTGTTTATTACTATTTCTTCGACTTTTGAAAACGGTGATCAGATTGGGGTTCTGGTTTTCTTAGTGCCAAGTTAGTTTCAATGTTCTACATTTTCTTTTACATGTAATTTTGAAGCTTTTTATTTGGCGAACTGATAAGCACCTTTTGATCTATTTTTTCTCCCACGCATTTACTAGAAGGTTAAAAACTAAAAACAAGGTGGCGAACATCTCTGGAGACTGTCCTCTATCAATTCCACGAAACAAAATCTCTTCATGACGTGTGCCCGATAAGCACCGTTTAATGTATGAACACGAACCAATAAACACCGCTGAATCACTTAAACATTCAACCTCACAAAACCTTTGCTTATTATTATTTCTACGACTTTCTAAAACGTTGATTAGACTGGCGTTCTTGTGTTCTTCGTGTTAAATAAGTTTCCCTGCTCTACATTTTCTTTTACGTGCGGGAATTTTTTCGCACACAGTCTGCTCGAATAAGGTCCTTTAGGCACCATTTAGAAGCATGAAAAGTTCAACTTTTAAGGTGGGTGTTGCAAAAAGAATTTTTACATATTTTCCGCATGATTGCCGCACTGTATCACTTCCAAGCTGATATCGAATATTCGCTGGAAGTCGGTGAATAAAATGTTTTTCAAAAAGCTAAAGGACTTTGCATCAAATATACACGAATCAAGAAAGAAGTTCTAGTGAAAGTGTATGGTTCTCATATTTTGTAGTTTATGACTTCCTGTTTGCTGATACAAAATCTTCATTGAATTCAGTTATCGACAAATCTTACAGTATTGAAGATAAAACTATCCATTTTCAAGTTGTTTTCATGCGGGTATTTTTGCTTTCATAAAGCCATAAACTGCAAAATATGTGAGTGACATTTTTACTAGAAGCCACTCTCTGAACAGGGTACAATACACAACTTCACTTATCAAGCCTCGCGTGCAGTATAACACGAAATTAAACTTGATTACACGTGCACTCTATGGGGATATTTCTTTAATTCGTAACACCTAAATAAGTTAATTCACTGTTCCCCCGATTATTTGACTTGAAAAACTTTCCGAATTCCAAATATTCAAGATTGATACTTGGATTTAAAGCAGCGCAAAAGAGGAAATTTTCATTTAGAGAATGCAACCTTACTAAATGTACCTAAGTTCCCCGTTTCACAGGAGATGGACAGATATTAACCCTTTAACTTAAACCCAAATATCCCAATTACTCTAAAACCCTAACTATCAATGAGCGTCCATGTATTGGCCTGACATACTCAATCCTGTGAAGTTCCTAAATCCAATACATATTGGGATGGAAAGTTATTGAGGAGACCTCCAGCCTGCCTTAATATCTTTCTGATCGCTACTTCGAACTTTTTAATTGATGTCCTGCTAAGTGTATTTGCAACATGCATGCTACTGTACTCTAAGACTGACCTGATACATGTGTTAATTACCATACATTTTATTCCTTCGTCGAATTTCCTATAACTTCCAATAATGGGATTGAGCATGATGGCGATTCTTTCGGCTTTTAGGCAAGCTTTATCCACGTATTGTTTCATGGACAGAGTCATGTCTAGTTTAATTCGTAGATACTTGGCGCATTTTTATATTTTGATTTTCTCGTTCTCAACTTGGAGGTAAGTGATTTTGTATTTTTTGTGAGTGAAGATGATGTCGTCGGTCTTGTTGACGTTGCATTTCAGTCAGCAGTCATTGTAATATTGGATTGGGAGAAAGTCAGTTTCGTTTTTAATTTCTTGTAGTGTTGCTAGGATGTCTAGATCTTGGTTGGTTGTAGTTTGGAGCTGTTGTTATATTGCCCTTTCACATTCGCCATTGCTTTGAGTCTGTAGATCTTTAAAGCCTTCGCTGATTTCGTCCGTCCTTGAGTTGTACTCTTTGTGGTCGAGTTTTTTTAGGTTTATGTTAAGAATCTTAATTTTTCTGGATTGATGTTGAGTTTGAGTCAGTGCTGCATCAGAGAGTTCAGCTTCGAAATGTGGCTTCTTTTAAAATGTTACCTCTGATGTTGGTTGTGTTTGAACCAAGGATGGGATGTCTGGCCTTGAAATCACCTATGATGATGGTGTTTGGCATAGTTGTCAGATACTCCAGCATTTTCTTTGTCTTTTTGTCCCTGCCTCTTTTTGGCATGTAGCCTGCATACAGGTCAATTTTGTTACTATTCTCGAGAAACACAGTAACTCCAGTTACCTCAATGTGTTCTTAAAATTCAGTGTTTCCTAATTTTTGTGTGACTCTAGCTTTTCATTTAATATGATAAGATATGTACATATTTGGGGGACATACCATCTCACATGCGGCAAGTCTCTCTGCGGCAAGTCACAACTGCGGCATCTCTCCCTCATGGCATTTCTCTTAGTGCTTCTTATTTATTATCCCAAATTTTCAATTCGATGTGGCTATTCGTGTGAAAATAAGTTTACAAATAAAGAAAGTGTCGGTAAGGTAGTAAGCCGGTCACGTGACCCACTCGTCACATGGCCTTAATTTATTTACCTTGAAATACACCATGTAGAAACTTTTCGCTTATATTATACGCGTATTTACATTCGAATTCGTGGTGATTTTCGCAGATACGGTAAACGTAAGTATTATAAACGTACTGACGACTTCATCTCCATTTCGCCCAAAATTGCAGATGCGCTCATTTTCATTTGAATGGCAGAGTAGAAGATACAATTCTTGACATTCAGTTTACTTCCTTACTCGCTTTCTGAATTCTTCTTCTTTCCTTTAAAACATCACTCTTGTTGTCACTTTGTAAAGATAAGTTCAGATGTGAAGGTTTTAATTTAAAATGATTTGAATCTGGGTTGAGTAACAGTTGTAGCGGAATGGGGTCTGCCTTTCAGTGATCTATTGTACTCGTTCTCGAGTTTAATTGGCTACAGAGACAAAATGGGCTGGATTAAGAATAGTACATTAGATCTGTTTGGATTGGGAATTGAAAAGTTCATCAGACCTCAGAACGTGGGATTTTTTCGATCCTTTCCTTTCATACTTTTCTTCGCAAGTATGATTTTCATCCAAACTGTTAATTTGAATGGTTCTTTACTGGAGCAAGAAAGTTTTTAGGAAAGACTTAAGACATTTTGTTATTATAATTAATTCTAAATTGCAATATTGGTAAAGAAACTGCTATCATAGATATTCTGTCAGTCAGTCCATTTGAATTCCATTGTAACAAATGCACGAGCTGTGGACCGTTAAGTTCACTTGAGGCCAATAACCCAGGTAGCAAACTTATTTGGAATAGTTTCTGCCCACCTCCTTGCTAGGAACGATCTGATGATGACGGTATTAGAGCCACAATGCCAGCGAGGCCAATAGCACCTCAGCAATTTAATAAATCTAAGAGCAATGTGCAACTCCAGATCGTGAAAGATAATTACTCTCAGACATGTCGCACTTTCTGCATTAGTTACAACCTCTCATAAAATCTATATCTAAACTTCACTTCTCGCTGCACTTTTATAAGAACACATTCCACTCTACTATTACCTGTGACAAATTGCGTAATTGTCACATACTCACACTTTTTGCGATACGTGATCTGATCTTTGATCGCTTCATTACTGGAGCTGAATCTTTTTTCACATTATACTTCTGGTATCAATGGTATCATTAAATGGAAGAAAATTGCCTGGAAGAAAAATGTTTTCATTTACATCTAAGATAATTTATTGGATAGAATGTGTTGCCCAACTTCTTTTGGCAAGTAATGGACTTATCAGTAGGGATATCTGAAATTGATAATCTATGATTTCAATGATGAATTGTTAAAGAAACAAGAGTTAGAGAAGATAATATTCTACAGACAGATATCGGATGATGCTAGGTCAAGACTCTTGATATCCAAGTGACTATAGTTCTGGAGGAAGGGAGGAGGCCATGTAAGGTCAAGGGACCGAGCGAACGACCATTATGCACCAACAATAGGCTCATTGTCCACCGTTTGCAATGTGACATGCCTGAGAGGCTAGCAAGGCATCTCAGATCGTATCGCGCGATAATGTTGTCCTGTTCTATTCCTCGCTCGACGCTCGATTTCCTTCCTCTATACCTCTTTGAGTCTTGACTCTTGACTCTCGACTCTTTCGCTTCCTAGACTCCTGTAGATTCCAACATGTTTTCTCTTTCCATTTGCTGTTTCTTCGATCTGCGACCTCTTATTACTCTTTTTTTTTTCAATTTGTGAAGGAAAGGTCAGATATTATTATTATTATATCATTAAGCCGTTTCCCTTTCGGGGTAGGCGTGAATTGCTCGGTGGTAAAGTAGTGTATGAGAACTACAAGATGGACTTTGTAGCCTTGGTACAGCCTGCTCAGCTCGAAATGAAGTTCTTGATATTTCGCCCATTTTTCTTCCTCTTTTACCGTAATATTACCATCTGCTGGGGCCAATAATTCAATCACGTAAATGATCTTGGTCTTTAGATCTTGAAGGACAATATCAGGCTTCGTAGCACAGATACGGTAACTGGTGGAGAATGAGAAATTCCAGTAGATCTTACACTGGTCATTCTCCACAACGGACTCGAGTTCCGAGAGAGGCCTATTGTGCAAGAGCAGGGCTCTCGGGTGATGGGGTCGCCATTATTATTATTATTATTTGTTTTAACTTGTTCTTGGGTGAACCCGGCGTTTCATCATAGCCGCGGACTAAGTCAAGTAACTGATTATGAGGATGTTATAAATTAATTTAATACGATTTTTGAAATATTTTGCAATGATGTTGTAGGTAGAAAATTAGGAGCATGGTGTAGTTTTGAGTTCGTATTTTCCCGCTGTTATTCTTACACAACGGCTGCGAGCGTTGGAGGTGACAATAGTCGCCTTTATTATTATTTTTTTCAAACTTGTTCTCGGGTGCAAAAGAATCCGGTTTTACATCATAGCCACGGGCTAAGTCAAGTGACTGATGAGGTGAGGATGTAATTAGTTATTTAATACGATGTATGAAATCATTTTCGATGATGTTATAGGTACAAATGTAGGAGCACGGTGTAGTTTGCAGTTCGTCTTTTACAGCTGTTATGCTGACACAGCGGCCGCGATGATTAGAGGTGAAAAAAGTCATCTCTGGATGCTTTCTTAGAGATACCATGTATCACTCTATAGGTTTTTAGTCGCTTTCTTCCTGATGGTCCAGGAAGTACCCTACTGAATCCTGAATGTTCAAGGTGTTCAGTGCATCTTGCGTGCATATTGCCTGTGGCCGAAATCACAATAGGATGAATAGATGCATGTTTCACATTCCTCAATATTGTCTTTACTTCATGCCTTAGCTCCCTATACTTTTGGATTTTGATTGTATAGGTTGCCTGCAAATTTCGGTTAAGTGGACAGGCAATGTCGATGATGTAGACTCTTCCACCTTTTTTTTCTCGCATTACGATGCCCGGTCGATTGGCTCGAATGTAATGATCCGTCTGGATAGTAACATCCCAATAAAAGATGCCTGTGCGTATTGCGGGTGCGTATATTATCTTTGAACCATTACGCATGAACCATCAATAATGTGCTCGATGGATTCGTTCGTATCTCCACATAATCGGCACTGGTCAACCACGTCTTGATGTAGCACGTGTTTGCGATATTTTCTGGTGCTGACAACCATGTCCTGTATCGTAATAACGAATTCTTCCGTTTCTGGATACAGGACGCCCTTTCTCAGCCAAATATTGGATGCCTCACTATACCCTTCATGTTGTTCTAACGTTTCGAGGTGCTCGCCGAAGATGACTTTCTGTCTCCATTGCATTTCTAATTCCTCCATGGTTTCTACCCTAATATTCAAAGCCTCCTCTGAGGAGAAATTCAAGGGCGTGTAGTCAAGATCAGCTTTACAAATGCTGTTGTAAAGCGCAGCATCTCGCTTGCTGCTAAAATAGTCTTGCAACTGTATGACGTGTGACTCGCACAGTTTCCTGACATCTAAAATACCCCTCTAGGCTGTGGTAGAACTACCCTTTGATGAGCCCAAAGGAGTACGTGAGGACAGGGATGACATAGGATTTGATTGCCCTGATCTTGTTTACCGAGTTAAGAGAACTCTTCAGAACCAATCTGAGTCTTGTAGTGAAGGCAGTCGTTAAGCTTTTCTTAACTATCGTATGCTAAATACCCTTAGATTCGAGAATACCCAGGTATTTATATGACTCCCCCTCAGCCATTGCCTCGATGTCATTCTCAAAATCGTTCTCTAGCTTGTTCTCTGCTACTAATCCAGCCTTCCTGAAACAATTTTGGATTGTTTCTGGTTTGATGTCCTCCCAAGATGCTGTGTCCCAGTGCATGGCATCCAAAACATTGATCTTAGGCTTCGTAATTGAATCATCCATGAAGTCCAAGAATTTTTTTACTATGCGCTTGCGATAATTCTGTTTGACAACTTTGATTACGCCTTGATCCAAAGGCTGCAGCTTGCTCGTTGCATTCCGAGGAAGGAACACAAGGCTGATATTTTTTAATGGCACTTCCTGTGGGTGGGCCGGGCAGTTATCTACAAACCGAATTATTTTGCGTTTCTGCGTCACAAGTTTTTCATCCCAGTTCACAAGCCATTTTTGGAACCTGTCACTCGTCATCCAGGCACGTCGCTGTGATGAGTATTCACATGGAAAGAAGCGTACATTTCTAAAACACCTTGGCTTGATGGACTTGCCAATGACTAAGGGACTCAAATAATCATTTCCGTCACTATTTGCACACAACAGTGCAGTCAATCTCTCCCTACTTAACTTTCCGCCATGACAATCTTCATCTTTGAATGTAAAGGACTTATTTAACATAAGATTAAAAAAAAGTTCAAATTCGTCTGCGTTGTAGATGCAATCCAGTGTATAGCCCTGGAGAAATCCTTTCACTGTATGAGAGTTCCAAGTGATTACAACCGATTCATCAACAGATTCCGTCTCACAACTGATTTGTCGATAAACGATACCGTGACGTTTACGAAAACGATCAAACCACTCTGAGGATGCGGTAAAATCTCCTAATTCAATTTCTCGAGTTATCTGTAAAGCCTTCTCCTGTAATATTGGTCCATTCACAGGAATTTTAATTGTGCGAGCTTGATAAAACCATTCGAGCAAAATGAACTCCAGATTGTCATATTTTCCTGTCTTAACTTTTCTTTTTTTACCGGAACCCAAAACCGCATTCTCTTCGACATCCGTTTAAACGAAAGTTTAACACGATTGGAGCTTTTTCACCCCCGCTTTTTTGGAGTTTGAGCTTCCTGCCCAATAAGAAATCGTTATAAGCGGGAGAAATTTTACCTTGGGACCACAACATTGGAGCGTTAAAAGTGGGAAAGCGCTATAAGCGGAAAGCGTTATATGCGTGAAAATTTATATGGGCTTCTTATGGGATAGATCACGGGACCGGACGAACGGAGCGTTATAGACGGGAAAGCGTTATATGCGGGAGCGTTATAACGCGATTTCACTGTATATTCTCTTGCGACAGGTGCGTGTGCCATTTTAAATTGGAAAAATCTTTAATAAACCACCGACCTGATTATGAAAATTTAAATAACTTTAGAGTCATACCCCCAAGAGAAGAGGAGGGTGGAAATATATTAAAGTTTAAAAATTATAGATAAAAAGAAAATATACCATTTGCAGTATACGCAGACATTGAATGTTTGCTGGAGCCGGTTACAAATTCATAAATAGGTCAAGCGGCCTATCAAAAGCATATCCCTACCAGTGTTGCGTATTATACACAGTGCAGTTTCGAAGAATCAACTTCAGAACCAAAATTTTATCGTGAAAAAGACTGTATTGAATGGTTTGTAAAAGAATTAGAGATTTAGCAGTGAAAGTGAACTCTCGTTTGCAAAATCCCGTACCAATCGAAAAATTAACACTAAAGCAACAACAAGATATTCTAAATGCTAAAGTATGTCACATTTGTGAAAAAGAATCCAAGAAAGATGATGTTAAATATCGCGATCACTACCACTTCATAGGTAAGTACCGTGGTCCAGCACACGAAAGCTGCAACGTCAATTACAAAGACTCTCATGTAATTCCAGTAGTTTTCCATAATTTATCAGGCTACGACTCACACTTTTTCATTAAAGAGTTAGCCAAAAGTTTTGAGGGACATGTCTCCTTACTGCCAATTAATAATTCTAGATCAATCTAAAATATCTATACCTTAAACCTATATACCTATCTACCCTTTACCTATATACCCATCCACACATTACTACTTTCCAACCGAGCAATTCACGCCTACCCCGATAGGGAAACGGCTTAATGATATAATAATAATAATAATATCACTCGAACAGTATTATTTTCCGACATAGACTTAGGACTAACTTTTTGCAGATAGTATGCGCGACCGTACCTCCTTAAAAGTGTGAAAAAGTTTACAAATTGTATACTGCGGTACAAAATGTTTATAACAGAATTATTTCCTAATATTGAAAAATCATTTGTAATTAAAATGTTCTTTTTTACCAATAATAATTAGAAACTAAACAAAAAATGTAGTTGCAAGAAAAAAAAACGAACACATTTGGACAAGCTTGGTTGCTTTGTTTATGAGATCATTAATATCAGTTAATATACATAAATATATTCAATCGCATGTATATTTTTGAACAAATTAAAAAAAATATAAATAAAAAATTAACTATTTTTCCTCTCTCTAATTATTAATTAAATTATTTGAGCACAGTGAAATTATTTTTTTTTTGTATGATCATTGACTCATTTTTTTAGTATATTTATAAACAATTTAATACGTCTCTTTGCTAGATAAGTGACTTTTTTCATTTTCAAATAATTTTCTATCATTATAATAAAATTTGGTTCTTAATTAATAAAATTTAGCTCTTAATTCTGCATTTTTAATCAATAAAACACGATAATATAATAAATACAAATAATGGACAATGGTAAATAATTGTGCACTTGACAGTTAGTGCTAATGGTAACTCCTCGAGTAGAAACTTCAATGGTAAATCATTTCAGAAATCGCTAACTTTTCATTATTTACCGACGCGCAACGTGAACTTTAAAGTAACTCTTAGGTGCATCCGCCAAGAGGGCGCAGTTATCAGCGCATGTATTTCACATTGTCTGATATTCTCTTTTTATTCCATTAGATCAGTGATGCTAATAGACCGTGACTTTTTTAACTGCGCAAGCGTTGCGTTGGAAGGGGAAAGCCACGTTATTGGCCGTAATATGCGCGCTTATTTTAATTGCTTCAGATCCATTTTTATTTTCAAGTCGAGAAATCATAATAATTTATGGTAATATGGTTCATATATGTTACTGCAATAACTATAAGATCCATGATAATACAGTATTTTATTATTATTACCATGAAAAATGTAATGTACTTATTGTCCGATTAAAATATGAAAGTTCATCTAAAAATAGCAAATGAAATTTTTAAATTTGAAAAAAATCTTATTTTGACTAACGGTGTGTATAATGTGTATTAAAATTAAAGCTAAAAAGTTCTTTTTCGAATTTTCATTATAATTTTTTTTTGTCGAGGTTTTCTCCTCTAGATCCGTGATTTTCTGCGATAACAGGTGCACCTCTTGTAGGGTATATCACTGTCTTAGTTGATTAGAAGGTATCAGTTCTGCTATAATCAACTCTGGGTCAAATAGTATCAAAAATATTTTTTTCAATCAGACCCTTACTGTGATTGTGAATTCTCTTTTGGTAAAGCTCCTTGGACTTTAACGAATACATTCTCATCACGAATCGCGTGCTTCGCACTCGATTTTGTCAAGAATTTGAACTTTTCTACATTATGTTCAACATTATTATATCAAATGTATATCACTTTTATTTCAGTATCTCAAGCTGGTTACTGCTTATTCAGATTTTGCGAAATAATTCACAAATTTTATTTTTCACGAATACTTCAATATTTTCTCCTTATTTTGCACTAATTTTTATTCTCAGCTACCCTGAAAAATCTGTCATTTCAATAAATTTATATTATCACAATCCATCATATGCATTGGTATTGAAATGTACGTATTTCCATTGTCTTATTTTTATAACTAGAGAAAAGTGTGTGCCCTATGCCTCGATTCGGTCCTATTGCCACTCCCAACTGAACCATGGCCTCCATCCGAGAGAGGCCTATTGTGGGTGGCACTGCCCCTTTTAAATTACCAAACTTTGGCGCTTAAGCTCTTTTAGAATTTTAAGCTTTGGCACTCATGCCCGATTGTACTAAACCCTATGAGGAAGAAGCAAAGGTTCTTTATGTTGTTTATTGCTTATGTTTTATCCGTTGTAAAATTTTAATCCTTAGCCGATGTCAATTGTTTGTTCCCAACCTATCTGGAAATGGCAGGCCCTGCCGGTAGTAATAAAACCAATACATAAATTATTCTTCCGTGTCTTAAGACAAGTCTACATGGTCTTGTTTTGGCACAGCTACAGCCATAAATGTAATAAAAGTCTGTGTGTCTCCAATGTCTAGCTGGCTGGTGAGACGGAACCAGACATCATGGTCCTGAAGGCTAATTGAAAACATTCAAGTTAAAATCATTGCGACACTCGCGCTTTCCGCTCGATAATAAGAATATACAGACTTCTCTGGTTCTACAAGTTCTCTTTAAAAAATAAAATGATTTTGTCAAAATGGAACGGAATATACGAAGTAGGTATTTTTTTCAATATGGTGTTAATGAAGAAATCTAATTTTTCACATTTTACTAAACAGATACATTGCGCCATAGGCTTTGATTCCGTTTGTTCAAAGTTCGGTTCTAAGTCAGCTTCACAAAAATGTATAGTCAGTTTGAAAAAGATATACTATATAATTTTAGTCTAACCGACAATTTTCATTGTGATTTTTTCCAAATATATTTCATATCAAGTAGACATTTTGATTGAAATTCCGTAAGCTATCAGAATAATTGTTTTCTTTTTCTATTTTTAGAAATTTTTCAAAATGTTAAAAGGTATATAATTTTTTTAATTTTCATCGAAATCAAAACTGCCATTAGGATAATTTGCAAGACCTTTTTCATGAGTCAAAATCTTTGACAACAATTTCTGAAGCTGGTTTGAATTTTTTTTTCTTCAAATTTTAAAAATCCTTTAAATTTCTTAAATTTGGTCCAAAATATCTGGTTAACGAACTTGGTCTTCACTCTGGAACCCTAAAAAGTTTATTAAAGGCTGACTCGATTGGATAAATCATTCAAAAGTTCGCTTCGCCAAACCGTAAAGGTTCGTTAAAAACTCGAGATTACATTACTCTCTCATGAACATACAGTAGATACGGGAGTGATTGTCAAAGAAGAAATGCAACCGAACAAAAATTTTCATTTGCGAACCAAAACATTATTAATCAGAATCTCGATTATAGTGTTTATAATCGCGGAAAGTAGGCAGTTCGGAACAAACTTTATAAACTAGGCTGTAGCCAGAAAACAATTGTATGTACATGTTTCCAGAATATGCGGGGGGTTGGGTCAAACCCTATTGATCTCCTCCCTTCCTGGCTACGGCCTTGGTTATAAATACACTCCTATTAATGAAGGTATCAGCGATTATTATGAACATATCGACGCCTCCACTCCATACTGAACTATGTATTTGTATTTATTCATGAAAAGTTCCTGGGGCTAGATAGCCCTATAAGGAACAGGTGATACATATTACAAATAAAAAGTGACGGTGATCAATATAACGACAAGAATAAAAAATAGATATTTAACAGAAATGAAGAAATAAACTAAGATACACATAATTGAATGTGGTCTGTTATCAATAATACTGTAAGTGTACATAAGCAAATATACATGCTTAAGAGTAAATACATTCATGTGCAAGCTTATATATGTTTTAAACTCAAGGATTTGAGTGTTACTAATGTGTAATTTCAAGGGTAGGTTTTGAAGTGTTAAATAAGTAACTAAGAAGGATTTTTCTAAAATGAAATTGTGAAGGTGCATTCCTAATGCTTATGGGTAGTTTATTCCAAAGGCGAGCACCACTTAGTGTTTTCGGGATCTTGTATACCTCTCTCCAAAAAGTCTCTACCTCATTGGGCTTGGGTGGATTTTTGACAGAAGCAGGGTGTTCACTGAGGAGGCGAGATGGATCAGCGAGAAACTTTTGATTCTCCCTGGTCAGATAACAGCCGTATTCTGTCAACAATATGCTGCTTGATTGTCAGCAGCTTTGACATGTTCAGTGTGTGATTCAAGATCCTCAGTTCTTGGGCAATCTAACCTCAAAATCCTAAAGTGATGAAAGAACCCCACTCAAATGTATGGATCATACAAAATATTTGGTGGATCAACCAAAATGTTTGTTCTGATCATCCAAGATATTTATTATAATCAACCAAACTTTATTAACCATCAAATTTGGTTGAACCAACCAAACATTTGATTGACCATATAGAAATGTATTTATTTGTTTGATCCAGCCAAATTTTTGTTGAATCAAACAAACTTCTTTCTGAGTGTGGAAGTTTTTCGGCTACCATGTACATTTTAAAAATCGTGCCGCAAAATTTAAAGCAAAGGTGAATTCATTGTAAGATAAATTTCACCCTGACTCTAGAGGGCCTAGACTCCAGAGCTAGAGTGCTATTAAAGTCGAAGCTGAAGTTGCCCACCTCTGCCCTACTGTATAGATATAGGCACTGCAAAATGATTGTAGTCTTGCGCTTGCGTTCCTTTAAGTTTCTGAAATGCACTGCGGCGCGGCGTCCATTGTATGTTAATCAGAGGACGAAATTTCGATGCCCTTCCTCGATTGCTTTCGGTTGGGCTTAATGCGCACTTTGGTTCATGTTCATACATAATAGTGCATCAGTGAGTAGCGCACAACAAGGCAAAAGTCGTCGATGTACTCCGTGGTGTACTCCCACGAGTTAAATACGGTCGCGTTTGCTCTCCTCTGCAACGCAGCGGCCGTCTATTGAATCGCTTGACCCACTTCGATAAACTCGCATTGGCATAACTCAATAACACACGGAGCCAGCAATAATTGTTATTCAACGTTTCTTACCCGACTTAAACTATTATCTGTACAAGCCAATTTATTGTAGTCAACATTGGTTAGATCGCCGTGTGGAGTTATACTACAATGTTGTCTAGTTATGCTCGTGTCAATGCCTCAAGAAATCTTGCTCTGAAACCAAATACAAATTAAATAACCAAATTGGAAAGAATAAACAGAGAAAAATGAATAACTTAGATATCAAAAGTATAAGATCATGGCACATAATATACAGATATTAACGCGTAACATCTACCCACTATCTTTTTGTTATATTACACTGAAAACAAAACTCACTGACACAAGGAAATGTTTGGTTAAACTAAAAAAAAAGTGGTTCGATACGAAGATAGCAGGAAACCAACGAAATCTCTTTGAGAACGAATTTTGAAAATTAATTTTTGTAATATGTGCATTCAGAAGGCATGAGAACAGTATCTACTGTGCATGTGTAAATCGGATACAGTCTCTTTTTAGCATTAGTTACTTTTTCACACACTTTTTTGCGCCACTTTTGTCTCGCTTTATAAGGAAAGGAGGCCTTTTCCTGCACTTCTTACAAACAATATAATATGACACATGTGCCAATCAAGGTCCGTCAGTGCTCGTAGATAGGTTGTACAGATCCGCCGCTATTTTTCTATTGCTTTAAGATTTGTGTGTGTGTGTGTTTGTACCTGCAAGTAACAGCACAAACATCGAACTAAAGTCGGTTCCAAAAGTATAGGCCCCTCACTTTTTTTGATTGCAACTCGCACAAAAAAAATTTCTGAAATATCTAATAAAAAGCATCTGAAAGCCTAAAGTCTTCCGAATGCAGCGATATGTTCACTTTTGCCCTAAAAATTTTTTTGCAATAGTTCGAGGGCAAAACGTCCCAAAAAACAGGGTTTTTCGGCCTCCTTTTTCAAGGGTTGATTTTAAAAGATTTCAACTGAATATATACTTTAGGAGAATATTTAAGAGAATTTCATAAGATTCCAAGGAATTTTTTTTATTTCAATAATTTAAAGAAATTTTTAAAGGATTGGGCATATTGTAGTGTATTTTAAAAAAATGCAAGGCATTTCGAAGATATGTCAATAATTTCAAGGAATTAAAAAAAATTGTAAAGAGCTTAAAATATTTAAGGGAATTTTGTATTTATTTCAATAATTTGAAGAAATTTGTAAAGATTAGAAATACCTTAGGGAATTTCCAAAAAATTATAGGTTTTGAAAACTTTTAAAGTTAATTTTAAGATCCAATGATTGTTCATTTGATTTCAGTAATGTAATTGATTTCAGAGGATTTGAAGTATTCTAGAGTAATTTAAAAGATTCCAAGGCACTTTCAGAAGTTTTAAAACATTTTAAGTGATTTTTAAAGTTTTAAAAGTCTTGAAATATTTAGTGACTCCATTGAATTTTTTTTATTGAAATAATTTGAAGGAATTTCAAAGGATATAAAATATTTAAGGCTGTTTTTTACATTTTTATTTGATTTTAAAGAGATTAAGAAAATTTCAAGCATCCAAGGAAATTTCAATTGATTTCAGAGGATTTTAAATATTTTTGAGTATTTAGTTTAGTTTAGTTTAGTTTATTAACGGTATGTATACACCTTTTACAATACAGTGATTAAGAAGTAATGATTAACAATTTAAGTTTGTATAATAAAATAACTTAAAGTAAATGAATTCAGGCTGGAATTTTCAACAAATAAATTTAGTATCGCAACATAAATCATATCGCTCAAGTTTGAGCTTGAACAGGGAAATCGGTCTTATAGTCTGAAACGAAAAATTGAATCGTGATAAATTTCCTCAAAGATTGACTAAAGATATCAGCATCAAACGATATGTTATTAATACAGTTGAACGATCTACAAATTTCTGAAAGCGTTGAGTGGAAGCTATACTCAGTTCTATGGTCTGGTATTTCAAACAATACATTATGCCTCCAATTTCTCGGTGCTACCCTGAATGAAATCAGTCGCAGTAACGCAGGACTATCGATTGTTCCGTTTATTAATTTGTACAGAAATATTAGACCTGCCTGTGTTCTTCTACTCTTTAGTGATTCAAGGTGTAAAAACTCTGAGACACTAATTAAGTAACCTGACTCCTTTGGTATCCTTAATTTAAAAGCTACCACACGCACAAAACGATTCTGAATAGATTCAATTTTTTCTTTGTGATTTCTTTGATAAGGAGCCCAGATAATCGACGCATATTCCAAGATTGGACGCACTAAGGATGTAAACAACATTTTCAAAGTAGAAATTTGTCGAAATTCGCTAGATACTCGGAGAATAAAATCGAGTAGTTTCGATGCTTCGAGAAAAACACTGGAAACTTGTTGATTGAAAGAAAGATATTTGCTAAAAATGATTCCTAGGTCTCTAATGTTCGATACAACTTGGAAGACAGTTCCATTAATTTTATAACAGTAATTAATATTTTGATCTTTGCGCGAGAAGGTGATAGCATGACACTTTCTTACATTCATCAACATTCCATTATCGTAACATCATTGAATAATGCAATCCAATTCACGCTGTAAAAGCCTGGCATCTTCGATCGATCCTATTCGACGGAACAGTTTTAGGTCGTCGGCGTATAAAAAAAATTTGGACAATTTTATAACGAGTTTGATATCGTAAATGTAGATAAGGAATAATACTGGTCCCAGATGAGAACCCTGAGGGACACCCGAGGCTGGATAATAACAGTTAGATTCGAAAGTACCATCCTTCACATACTGAGATCTGTCCTTCAAGTAGCTCCCAAACCATTTTAGCATTGCTCGATTTACGCCGTAAGCCTTCAACTTTGATAACAACAAATCATGGTTAACGCGATCAACCGAAATATAATGCGCGTATCATGATAAAGAAGAACATCTGCGACTGGATTAAAAATGTACAAAAATTACTGTAATAAATTTTTTTTTACGCCATATGTTGAGGAAGTCAGGAATAACAAACAAAGATATAATATCTTTAATAACAACTTACAGTGAAAGTAATACTAGAAATAAATAAATCGAAATAACTATCGGTGATCGATAAAATGATAAATCTACTTTTTTACTTTAGTTGATTTTAATTTTAATATAGAGGTCACCCTATGACAGAAAGTGACGACTGAGAAAACTTCCTCCATAAAACTACAATGGAGGTTACGAGTTTTCATATGAAGGATTTTAGAATGACTCCGCATTATAAACTTACGCTACATTTATTTCCAGTATCAATAAGTATTTAGGAAAGAAACCTCTTTCTTTCCTTTATTTTCAGGATTTACAAAAAATCAATAATTTTTTACTTTTACAGCTTTAAATATTCCATATGAATATTGATTCCCGAAACGTTAAACGGGATGCTTGTACCTTATGTGACTGTGCTTCATTTGAAAGGGACGCAGAAGAAATGGTTTGTCAATACTGCATGTGTCCACCGTCGAAACACGCAATCTTAGGTATTATAAAAAATTATGTCTTCAAATACGTATCGCTTATTAGAAATATTTTGACAAATTTTAAATTTTTTGGGCAGAAATTGACTGAAATTTTTTACGTTCACAGATTTATGAACAAATTTAACAATAAAAGACGTTCCTTTAATTGTAATTGCTACAATTGAAACTCAAGACCAGGAATTTATGGGTTCACAGTTGCACGTAGATCAAGAATATTTTCCCATTGATAATATAGAAATTACTGATGCTGCTGTACTTACTAATCTCCCAATTGAAACAAGCACAGAATCTCAGGGTCTAAATGTAAGTGATGCTGCAATTAATAAGAAGGACCAATCTGCGAACAAAAACGGGTTAATTCAACCAGAACTATCTTATTCATAAGTTATGTATTTTATGTGGTTTGTGTCCAACTAAAAATAATTTTTCCTCCCTAGAATTTCTTACAACAAGCAGCTCCTGAAATTGTTCAGCTCTGCTCTCTCCAGAGAAATCACAATACTTTTGCCGGTTTATCGTCTCTGGATGTCGAGTCACGATCGCCAAAAGTAACTTAAAATTCAACTGATTATTAGAAGATTTTATGATGAGTTAATATTTTAAGCTCAACTACATTCTTAATTTTTCTAATTTCTTGTAACAAATATTACTTTTTGACAATGTGAAATACATTTTGTTTACTCAAATTCTTGTTGCAGAGAATCGACATATGCTTTCCAAAAATGTGGCTGGTCTCTATACAGGAAGCCTTAAAAAAGGACAAACCACTTGAACCACTTGAAAATATTAAATCTTCTATCACAGAACAAATTTTTACGTTTACCTATTTTTTTAAAAACAAAGATTAAAATTTTTTCATCTTCATTCATTCCAGTCTGTGCTGATAAGTCAAATGAAGAAATGTTTAGATAATGCTGAGCAGTATGCTAAAAAAAGCAAGGAAAAACTCGCAGCAAATCGTTATTTCAAGGACGCATGCGGAAATTAAAAACTCAATCGAAGATGAAATGTTGTAAGAAAATCCATCCTTGCCTAATGTTAAACTTGATCTCGAATTATGCAGAAAAAAAGACGATAAGAGGCAAAAAAGCCATTTTTGTAGCAGATCATTTAAATAACTACCCAGCTCTTAAAATCTCAGAACTTGTACGTATATATGCGATTTTCCCTTAAAGTAGAAGCTTTTTCTTTCCAAGCGAAAAAATTCGTTATATATATATATATATCCCTTCGGTTTTGGTTTCTATTCCTTTCGAATAGAACTGAAGGGTCTATGACAAAGCCACCGAACGCGTCCTCGGGTTGCGGATAGAGGATATAACGCTGTTCCAGAATTGTTGTAGATCTCTGACAGAACATGGTTCTGTAACAGCGTTACAGAACTGCTACGTCCATATGGGGACGACATTACTTAGATCATGGTCTGAGTATGTTCTAATCCTGTTA
Source organism: Andricus grossulariae (assembly GCA_011634705.1). Lineage (NCBI taxonomy): Eukaryota > Metazoa > Arthropoda > Insecta > Hymenoptera > Cynipidae > Andricus > Andricus grossulariae. The sequence continues at coordinate 137,877,247 of JAABKJ010075445.1, forward strand.
CAGAACATGTTCTTTTGTGTTCTAGAACTGTTACATCACAGTTATATGAAAGTGTCCGCTGGGATACCATGTATCACTACTTAAATTGGACATGATTTCGACTCACAAAACAAATTTTGCGCATATAGGTGGTAGTTGGGTGTACAATCAAAACAATGAATAATAAAAAACAATAAAATAGCCTCGGAATAATAATGAGAAATGAAAAATATAATTTTACGGTCAAACTATGCAAGATACGACAAATGATGATTAAACAAAAATTGTGCACTAAAAAAAGATCCACCAATTTGTTATTAGTTACTTTTTGATCGGATGTGTACTTTTTATTTACGGAAAAATACGCTGAGGTCAAAGAATTTCCTTCTTCATTTTGAATCATATACCAATTTAGTCATTTTTATTTGAAGAACGTGGAACATAGTATATGGTCGTTACGAAGCGCGGCGACCAAATCGCGCGCCTAAGCACGAGTGTCTATGAGCGTGCTATGAGAATGTGCCAGCGAAGCGGGCAGATTTTTTTTATAGGATGCGCACTTCTTTCAATTATAAAAACAAGACAGGAAAAATACTTCTGTTTTTAATATCGATGCATTTTATGAATTGCAATAATATACATTTATTGAAATAATATAAAATTTTCACGGTAGCTGAGCATAAAATTAAATGCAAAATCAGGAACAAATATTAAAGTTAACATGGTAAATAAAATCTGTACATTATTTTGCAATATCTGAATTGATAATCCCAGTCTGAGGAACAGAAATAAATATAATATATACATTTGATATAATAGCGTTGAACCTAATGTAGAAAAGTTTGCATTTTCGACAAAATCGAGTGCGAAGCAGGAGACACGTTATGAATATGTGTTCGTTAAAGCCGAAGGAGCTTTAACAAAAGAGAATTCACAATCACCAAATTGAAGTTGTCGATGCTTTGACCTTTAAATTTGAAACATTTGTACACAAATATGAGGCAAGTACAGAGACCGAGCGCGCAGCGCGAGGAAAATACATTGTCGAGCGCGGTTGCTGGTTTAAAGTTTATCTGCTTTGTTAAAAAATTCATTTTTTTTAGTTTAAAATGTATCTCTTTGGTTGAAAATGTAACTAATCCGTTCTTAGAAAATGAATCTTCTTGCATGCGAATCATCTTCCAGTTTGAATGTTTTATTTTTTTGGCTAAAAATGTAAATATTCTATTTTTGATTGAAAATTGATACTTTTAATTGAAAGTACATTCTTTTTGGTTAAAAATGCAACTGTTTGGTTGTCAATTAATCTGCTTTGGCTGAGGATTCAACCATTTGGTGGAAAACTCGTCTTTTTTGGTGAAATTAAATTGTTTTTTATTTCAAATAAAAATGTTTTTTGGTTTAAATATCAACTATTGCCTTTGTTGTTAAGTACTCATATTTTTGGTTGAAAATTCAACTACTTGGTTGAAAGTTGAACTCTCTTGTTAAAAATTCATTTTTTTTAAGGTTCAACGCTTTGTTTGACAATTAAACCTTTTTTTTGAAAAGTCGTTTTTGTGTGTGTTTAAATTAATTTTTTATCTCAAAATTTCACTATTCCATATTTAGTTAATATAAATAAATATATATATATATATGTGTGTGTGTGTGTGAGGCCTCGAGTTGGCAACGGGGACTGCTGTCCGAAAATCGTAGTTCCAGAAAATTTGGCACTTCTCGTTTTCGAAAATTGACTCTATCTCCCTTGGAGCGTTCGGCAGGGCAGGGTCGCGGCCAGCACCGTAAGAGCGACAAAGATGGCCTGTCTCTTATACACACTTGTTTGGTAATGTGGCGCGTTTCGATTTCAATTCATAATTATTGAATAAAAAACAAATTATGAAGAAAAATTAGTGAAATTTGATCAAAATAAGATAAATATATTTACGTTTAATATTATCAACATATTTGATGGATTATATCTGCTGAAATTTCAAGAAAAGTGTTTTTTTTTCAACAGTGCAGAATGTCTCACAATAATTTGAGAGTTATGTCTTCTTAAACGTCAAGAAACAAAATTTTTGTTAGCAGTGCAGAATGACTCACCAATATGAAAAATAACATAATGAAGGATATAATTAAATAATCATCAATGGGGAAACTGTCCATTGACCATTTTCAGTCTTTCGTTTATAAACGCCCACCTAGAACAATAAAGGTTAGGAGTTCTACAAATTTTTTATTTCAAGATAAGCTTACAGACGTTTTGTAAACAATAAATCAAAATTATATTAACAAAAAGTTAATTTCATTCTTTTCAAAAACAGTTATAATGATTCCGCATTCAAATAATATCATTCCTCTAAGCCTTCCAAATATTTATTCTGTCAGAATAAACCTAACCCGAAAACTGGTAAAAAGTTTTCAAAAAACAATTATATTCCAAAATAACTCTAAAATACAGGATAATTATTAGAATAAAATTTTTTTATTGCATATAAGAAACGAAATATTATTACTGTCAGTAAATATTCCTTACCTTTTAACTGAAACTGGCACTTTGTTACAACAAAATCCACATTGCCTTTTAAGATTCTCGGAGAAAAACAAACCATAAACTTGTGCGCCAAGTTACCTGCCGATTTTAGTCCCGAATGCGTCATATTAGTCCCATGTGAGTAGTATTTAATAACGATTTTTTACATTAAAGTTTATTAATTTTACTCAAAATGTTAAACTTTAAAGCATTCAAGAAACTTGGAACAGTATATTTCCACAAATTTTGATAAGTTTACACGAAACTTCTGTAATTTTTTACTTGTTTTTAGCTACTCTGACAATACGAGCGCAAGAATAAAAACTAACTTTTCGTCATAAAAATCAGGCATTTAATTTAATTATCCAAATTTTTTTAAAACGTAACGTTATCTTTTCGATGACTGTTATCTATGTTGCTTTGTAAATTTACAAGAATTTTCAATTATTTAAACAATTTCAACTTAAAAACTGAGAGTTTGGCTATTTTTCAACATATAGGCTCCATTTTTTATAGAATTGAGTAAGAATATCTTTCCAGTGACCTTTTGGTATAATGCTCTGCAAATTTCAAAGAATGAATCATTATTTAAATAATTTTGATAAACGAATCAAGAGTTTGGCTATCTTTTTAAAGAATAGGCTCAATTTGTTTACGGAATCTATAAAAAATGTTTTTCAAATAACTCTTTCCTATGTATGATACTTTGAAAATTTGCAATAATTATTAATTATTTAAACAATGTTTATCAACATATCCAGAGCTTAGCTATTTTTCAAGAAATAGGCACAATTTGTTTACGAAACCAACTAAGTATATCTTTCCGAGGACTATTTTTCTATGTTTCTTTACCAATTCAAATGTTGGCTGTTTTCAACGAATAGGCTAAATTTTTTACAGAATTAACCAAGAATATCATTTTTTCACAGAATTAACTAAGAACCCAGTGGGCACCAAATTTGACGTCGTCTTTACGACATCGTTACGACATCTTTACGACATCCTATGTTTATGTCGTTAACCCGTGTGGAAATTGCCAAATGTTTGTTTAGTTACAAGTTTGGCCCCAACATGAAAAATTATTTTATGGCTATAACAGGGTTAATATCTTAAATCTAGTTTAAAACAACTCTGTTTCACAGCTCTTGATTGCAACGCCATCAACTTGGCTGTGCATCTGTTTTCAGTCTGGCTCCATCTTGAACCTCTTGAACACAAGTAGAGGACAAGTAGGCCGAAAACGCCAGTTCTAATCTATCTTCTACGACTGTAGTTTCTATTTTGGAAATAAAGAACGTCAAATTGCCGTCCAGCAATTTGACTATTTTTTTAACTCAAAATATCGTTTTGACTCATAACACCTAATTAGATGATTGCATATTGCAATTATTAATTTTGAACGTTTAGCTTATGTTTAAAAAATCATTTGGGTAGATTTTCCTTCGAGGAATCAAACAGACAAGGCTTCATTTTGACGCCTGATTAGAATGATTGTTACTGATTACTAAAACCTCTCGATTTCTGAAAATAATGCAATACTTCCAATGCAATCATTAAAATTGATATTTTAAAAGTATTTTAGGTCATTTTTCAAACAAGGAAGATATCAGAAAAAGTCTCATTTTGAAGACAAACTCTTATCTTTTTTGAATAAGAGGCCAAATGCCTCCGAAGTTGGAAATTATTTACACTTTTCAGGATTTTCAGAAAATAATGCATTACTTCCGGTGTCATTATTGAAATTAATCTTTCAAACGTTTTTTTGGTAGTTGTTTGGCAAGCTATGACAACGGGTAAGTAGTTTCTCAATCAGAGAAGACATCGGACAAGGTCTTATTTTGACTACAAACCCTTGCCTACTTTTAAAAATATGCCAAGTGCAACCGAAGGTGGAGATTATTTACACTTCTCATGATTTTCAGAAAATAATGCATTGTTTCCAGTAGCATGATGGGAATTGATGCTTTAAAAATATCTTGGGTAGTTTTTCAAACAGGAAAGACAAACAAGAAGGATTCATTTACAACACAAACTCTTATCTACTTTTTAAAAGAGGCTAGAAGTCAGCAAAGTTGGGAATTATTGAAACTTCTCCTCACTTTCTAAAAATAATGCATTACTTCCAGTTGCACGATTGAAATTTATGTTTCAATCGTTTTTTCGGTAGTTTCTCGAGTACGGAATACAACGAAAAAGGTGTTATTTTGAGAACAAACTTTTACATATTTTTAAAACTAGGCCAAGTGCCACCGAAGTTCGAAATTATTTACAATTCTAATGATTTTCATAAAGTAATGCACTGTTTCCGGCAGCATGATGGGAATTTATGCTTTACAAATATCTTGGGTAGTTTTTCAAACAGATAAGACAACAAAGAAGGTTTTACTTTGAGAAAAAAATTTAACCTATTTTTAAAAATGGGCCAAGTACCACCGAAGTTCGACATTATTTAATATTCTGATGATTTTCAGAAAATAATGCATTGCTTCCGGTAGCATCATGGGAATTGGTGCTTTAGAAATATCTTGGGTCGTTTTTTAAACAGGGAAGACAACAAAGAAGGTTTTATTTGGACGACAAACTTGCACTTATTTTTAAAAATGGGCCAAATGCCACCGAAGTTCGAAATTATTTACACTTCTCATGATTTTCAGAAAACAATGCATTGCTTCCGGCGGTATGATGGGAATTGATGCTTTATCAATATTTTGGACAGTTTTTAAAAACGGGAAGACAACAAAGAAGGTTTTACTTTGTCGAAATACTTTTACCTATTATTAAAAATGGGCCAAGTGACATCGAAGTTCGACATTATTTAATATTCTGATGAGTTTTAGAAAATAATGCATTGCTTCCGGCAGTATGATAGGAATTTATGCTTTAGAAATATCTTGGGTCGTTTTTTAAACAGGGAAGACAACAAATAAGGTTTTATTTTGACGACAAACTTGCACTTATTTTTAAAAATGAGCCAAATGCCACCGAAGTTCAAAATTATTTACACTTCTCATGATTTTCAGAAAGCAATGCATTGCTTCCGGCGGCATGATGGGAATTTCCTACTATTTTCAGGGAATAGGGGTGTGGCGCCGAATGCGGCGCACATAAAGGAAAATGCACGATTAAAATTCAAATATAAAGTAAAAGATTGTAATAAAATATAACGATTTACGAATTAAAAAACCTAAAGGGAAAAAGCATTGGAGAATGGAATATAAATGATTTTAAATTAGAAAACGGAGTTATAGATAATGGCACATAGGCGTAAGAAATATAAACGAATTTAAGTCAGAATATTTAGACTTAAACAAGGGCAAAAATGGCATTGGGTCAATAGCATTAACGACACAAATGATCTCGAAAATAACTCGAAAAGTACTGTAAACAATACTCTGAACACGACTACTTTAAAACGACTCTGAACACAACTACTTTAAAACGACTCTGATAAATAACTCAAAAGATAACAGAATTTTGACTTGTAAGACAAGACAGAAGTAACATTTCTCTTCAATACGAAAGAAAAAGGTGAAAACATAATATGAATTAGAAGAGGAAATTGAAAACTAAGAAAGAAAGTACAAACAGTGGAACGCAGAATTGAAAATTCTATAAGAGGAAACTAATTGACTCTGACTTTTTGTTAATAAACTAAATTACATAGTTTAAATGGGATTTACAATTATAATAATTAATAACTAAATAAAACAACAACAAATAAATTCCAAACGACAACAGACTTAAAGGACAATCAATCCTAAAGTCGAATAAAAACAGACTCAAGAGACAATCGACTCCAAAAACAAACGAAAAACAGACTCAAAGGACAACCAACTCTAGAAAAAAGAAATCTCCACGACAATCGACAGAAACTTAAAGCACAAAACTAGGAACAATTGTAAAAAACTACAATATCAATTTTGTGAAGGATTAATACTCGAATTTATTTAGATACTGTACAAACTTTTAGACAACGAAACATAATTTAAAATTAGAAAAAATGTTACAACTCCAGACTCAAACAGACAAATTTACTCACCATAAAAACAAAACATAATTATTGGCTAGACCCAAACCCCCACGGGGGAGGGGGTTGGGTGTGTAACATAATTGTTACAATAACGCGGGACTCGACACGGCCCTGCAAGAAAGAGTTGCCGGGCCGCACACAAGACGGAACGGAATCCCCAGAGGGGACCCGAAGTCCCGACCAACAGCATAGCAGTTGCTCAGTCTCGTCTTGTCGCAAGAAGCGAATCGCTGTCTTGCACCCTCTCTATACAACGCCACAGAGTCCTGTATCGGGGACTACCCAGAGTGTTAAATTTGAAAGTTTTAAACTTTTTAAAACTTTTTTAAAACCTTTTTAAACTTTTTTGTACACTTTTTAAACTTTTAAAAGAGTTTTAAATTCTTTAAAAACAATTTTTTTTAAATTTAAACTGGAAGACCGAACCAACGTTCTACTTCATGGTAAGGGTTAACATCGAGTTAACTCGATCGAGTGCCTCCCGTAACCGATCGTCAGCCGCCTCCTAGGAAACCACCTCACGGCGCCGATCCTCTGCCGGACTCAACACGTCACAAACGGGTCTCCGACCCTGTTTATCTATCGACGCCTAACCTCGGGCCATCGGCTTACGCCAAAATGTAAGTGACAAGAAATATCAGTGTCTTTTCACATCGGAGGTTTTCATTGTGTCTCTACCATCGTCTCGGGTTCCCACTTCCTATTTCCCCCCTCGGCATTACCACGTAAGAAGTTATAGGATGAGATCTTCCAATATCTTTTGCGTCACGTGTCTCATTACATGCTGAAGTAAATTACCCAACAGTCGCGGAAGAATTAATAGGAATAGTCTTTGGAGTTGGACATTTTCGACCTTTTATTTATGGACGTAAATTGACCCTGGTAACTGGTCATCGACCTTTGGTATAGCTCTGTAAATTAAAGGATGCAAATTCGAGACTTGCAAGATGGCGTATCGAGCTTTTCGAGTATGAGTAAGACATCGTTTATAAACCCGGAAAAGTAAATTTAAATGCAGATGCATTGTCAAGGAATCCTCCTGAATGTAAGGGAGAGGCTCCCTTTAGATGACAGTTGCTCCCAGTGGGACCCTGCGGTGGTTGTTAACCTTTAGTTTTTAATATATATATATATATATAAATTAATTAAATACTTTTATTTTGTCCCTTGAACTTCGATGTGTCTTTTGCCATAAAGGACTCACCACTTGTCTCGCTTTCTGATGTTTCTTCTTTCTGGATTGGAAATTTTGATTCTGATTCCTAGAGCAATTAAATTTAAATACATAAAAGAAATCGTTAGAAATACTTTAGAAAGAAAGAAGATTATGAAATTATAAATAAAATTAATACTATTTACTTTTTTTTTAATGAGACATACCATTTGCTCAGGTACAACAATATTTTTTGGCAGCTCAAGTTTTTGTCTTTTTCGTTTAATGAACTCGCCAATTTCCATGAAATGTTCTTCAATCGAAGTCTGCTGTCGATCATTTTCTAGAAAAAAAAAAGAAAATAGTCAATGAAACTGCTCAGCTAGTAAGAAGCACTGAGTAATTCTGCTAATGATTTTGTCAGTAGGTATTCCTTCAGGTATTATAATAATCATGTTCCATTCATTCAGGTATAAATAATTAAAGAGTCTCAGTGCATAAGGATGTAATTGTAATTTTTTTTAATTTTAAAAGAGAGAAAAAAAGCTGCATTTTTTGCGCATTTGGTTAAAAAAAAAAAAAAAAAGAAGGACAAAGTTTAGAGGTATCGTCGGGCTCTATTGAATTGCGAAAAAGACACTAGAAAATGACAGCCAGTTCCGAGAAAAAAATTACAGAAAATATTTGTTGAGAATGCCAATAACAAAATTTAGTATACTTTATAATCACTTAGTACGACGCCCAATTGCCCATCGAAGACAAACTTCCAACCATTTCCAAATCGAATTTGACATTTTTGACAGTCATACTTACATTTTACATAATCTAAATTTTTCGATTTTTTAAACACTACCCACCAATTTTGTTCCCGTTGGTGAAAAAAATATATTCTTAAGGGGATGCCAAATTTACTCGATTTTTACATTACCCACATTTTTTGGATGATGTTACGTCCACACGAAATGAGATATCGAGTTGAAATTTTACGAAATTTAATCAAAGATACTAAGGAACGTTTGTATGATCCTAAATTTTTAGAAAATAATGCCTTCTCAAGAAAAATTTGTTTGTAATACTAAAAATTTAGGACCATACAAACTTTCGTTAGTGTGTACACTAGTTTGTTTATTATTATACGATCAAGCCAAGACCCTTTCGGGGTAAACGTAACTCGTTCATTTTTGACCTCGTTATACTACCGCGGATCAAGGAATTTATATGGTAAGGGTAAGGAAGGGATGCGTAGAAGAAGGGATAGAATTTGGATCAATCTAGAATTCACGTGTGCTTATTCAAACAACTCACTAGTTCCACACTACCGCTCTGCCACGGGTCGATGATCAATCTCTTTAGCAATCACCGCGAATGGAGAGCTTCACTAAGCCACCGAAATATCAAAAATCATTCGATTCAGACGTTTATCACTCCGCTGACAATCTTTGTCACGCATTTCTTATAAACACTTTCCTGTCCTGAGATACAACCTTTGCTACCGTTACATCCATACATCTTTTCACGCAAGCTCTTGTATGTCTATGGCTCTTTATATCTTGTCTATCTAGTCTCACTAAACATATTCCCACCATTCTTTCCTCTGAAAATTTGTCTGAAATTAATGCCTATCATAAATAAAACTCAAAAATGTACACCTGGTGACAAAAAAGTGTTAAATTACGAAATGAAACAAAAACACACATTTATTATAATTTAAAGACTCGTAGAGGATTTTATGTTTGATCTATTCCAACAAAACACTCAATTACAGGGATCACAGTGCAAATGGAGCTCAAAAAAGGGGAAATAGGGTAATTTTCTCACGAAAAAGGGGAAAATAGGGGAGACGTACACGTTCCAGTTGCGTCGGGATTGGTTGCTTTAAGGAACCATGATCGTAGCTTCCGGAGCCTAAAACTTCTTGCATAACAAATGATGGTGTAGATACATATTTGTTGAGCAGAAATCTTTGACATGTTCTATTTGTACATTTTTTTTAACAAAATAGTTAAATTTTCTTCCAATGATATGAATTTTTAACAATTGAGTTAAACTTTTATTCGAACAGTTTAATTTTCAAACCAAATATGTAAGATACCTTTTCGATAAAAAATTAAATAGTTGAATTTTTAATAAAAAATTAAATGGTTAAATTGTTACTTCAGAAAATTAATTTTTAACCTAAAAAAGAGTTTTCAACAAAATAGTTACAGCCTCAACCAATAAAATGACATTTTAACCAAGTAGTTCAACTTTCAATCAAGTAGTTGAATTTTCAATCAAGTAGCTGAATTTTCAACCAGGACATTCGATTTTCTACAGTAAAAGACTAATTTTCCACAAAATACATACATTTTTAGACAAAGGGGTGAACTTTCAAATTAAAAAGATAAATTTTCTACCAATAATGAAATAGTTACATTATCAATTAAAGAAATTAATTTTTTATTAAGAAAAAACTAACTTTACAAAAAATAGTTGAATTTTCAAGTAAAGAAATTACTTTTCAAATCAAATCATGAACCTTGAACTGCAATACTTAAATTTTGAATAATACCATACATTTTCAACCAAAAACAACGTTTTTTAAAAAAATATTTAAATTTTTACAACAATCAAATGAATTTACAACAATGCGCTTCAATTGTCAACCAAGTAGTTGAATTTTCAACCAAGACACCTAATTTTAGACCAAAAAGACAAATTTGGAACAAACACATGAATTTTCCACAATATAGTTAAATTCTTAAAGAATTTTTACCCAAAAGTCAAAAAAGTAGATTTTTTGTTAAAAATATTAATTTTTAACAAAAAATACGAATCATCCAGAGAATAGCTTTAATTTTCAAGCAGAAAAATAAATGTTCAATCAATTATTTAGTTAAATTTTCCACTGGAAAAGATCAATTTTTAACCATAAATCGAATGGATAAATTTTCCATTGAGACCATGTGACGAGTTAGTCACGTGACTGGTATCCTACCTTACCGACACTTTTCATATTTGTAAACTTATTTTCATAGGAATAGCCACATCAAGTTGAAAATTTGGGATAATAAATAAGAAGGACTAAGAAACGCAGCTCTGGTCCTAAATTTTTATAATTATGAAAGAAGCAAAAAAAAAGTTATTTACAAAAAAAAAAACTTTTTTCATCATTATAAACATTTAGGACCAGAGCAGCCTTTCTGAGTGCTTCTTATTTATTATCCGAAATTTTCAACTCGATGTGGCTATTCGTGTGAGAATAAGTTTACAAATAAAAAAGTGGCGGTAAGGTAGGAAGCCGGTCACGTGACCCACTCGTCACATGGCCTTGAAACCATTAATTCTCAAACAATAAAAACATGTTTTCAAGATTATATTTAAATTTTCAACGAAAGAATCAATTTGTAGTTGAACTTTCGAAGGAAAAAATTAATTTTTAGCTACAATGATGAATGTTCAACTTGAATACTTACATTTTCTGTTATAAAATAAGTTTCCACCTGATACCAACGACTTTTCAACAAAATACTTACATTTTTTAAAAACTAATTTCTTCCCCAAAGAATACCCATTTTTAACAAAGCACATGAATTTTTTACCAAAAAGTTAATATTTTAAGAAAATAGTTCAGTTTTCAACCAAAACGATGAATTTTGAAGCTTTTAAAATGAATTTATCAATATTAATATTATTTATAACAATTATTTTTAGGAGAATAATGAATTGATTATTATTCTCTTCTCTCGATTTTCCACCAAGAAGATGAATTTTCATCAACAAATCAAATACAGTTTATCCGATCGTCGGCCCAAAGTTGGGCCAGAAATGGGCCGACAGTCGGCTTTTCGCCCACCGCCGACGTCGTTTGCCAACGTCGGTAAGACCATGGCAGCTTGAAAAACCCTTAGTCGGACCAACTCTCGTCACCATAGATTGGTTACCAAAGTAGGACCGACTTTGGGCCGATGGTCAATTTCTGGCATCCGACCGAATTTCGCACTTGCAGTATTGCGACACTAAATAAGAATTCTCTTACATAGCCTTTAGATTCAGTGCAGTGTCCACAAAACAGTTTTGAAATTAAAGTTGAATAAGTATTCTCATTTTGAGAACAAAATTCTTATTTCCATAACATAATAAATGAATATCAATCGGGAAAACATACATATTATGTGTAACTTTTTTTCTGCAATTATTTTGTATAAATTCATTTTCTTGAGTATTTGTTTTAAAAAAACCGTTTTTTGAGGAACATAATTCTTTTTAAGCCTTCTTGTGCAATTTTGTTGCACAATTTGTTTTTTAAAAGTTTTTGTTGGTTTAAAAAATGTACTTTCAAACTTTACACCTTTGCATATACATACACAGTATTTATACTCCCTCTTGCCGCAGCGACATATCGCATCGATTACTCTGATCGCTGGTGCATGGAGGCGCGGATCCAGAGAAGGGCTTTGGAGGCGGGGCATCCAATAATTCCCCTTCCCCTCTACTCCCAAGGGGGAGGTTAATAATAATTTTAAATTTATTTCTTCACTTTAAATTTTTATTATAAATTGTATAAATATATTAATCATGAATGCTTTAAACATAATTAACAAAAGTTTAAATAGAAATCATGTTTGTATGTTTCCAAGCTGCGTCTTGTATGTCATGGTATAATGGTTAATCAACAAGTATAAAATATTCATAAAATTTTCGAAGTCAAGCACAAACTATAAAAAGAAGCAAAATTTAGGCGTCTTATTCTACTCTTTGCGATATTCATATGTCCGGTTCAAGTCCGGGCTGAGGCAGATTTTTCCTTGTTCTTGAAAAATTATTTGTCCAAAGTAATATTTTTAACCAATCAAAATTTGTATTAATTATAAATGCATTCCATTATCTTGAATTCTCCAAATTGAAGAATCAATCAACAAATTTATAAATTTTCAAGATTATATCATTTTTCGCAATTTTAAGCTAGATACATTAAAAATTGAAAGATCCTAATGTTTTTAAATTAAACACTTTTCAAATTAGAAGGTAAATTAATTTAAGTTTAAGTCGTTGTAAATTAATAATTGTTCAATTGTTGTTTATGCATGAAAATTTGTTTTGAAGTTTTTTTAAACACTCGCTCAAAACTATATTTTTTCACTGAAAAATAACTTTCAATTTTCCCAGAAACCTTAAAAAAATTTATTATCTTGAAATCCCTGAAAATCCTTAAAAAGCTACATTATTTTTGAAAATTTTCCAAAACCTCTCAATATCTCTTAAACTTATTCCAATTTTTTCCAAATTTATAACTGTTCACTTTTTATTTATTCCACATTTTATTTAAAAACTTCTAAATATCTCCTCAAATTATTCGATTTTTTTCTAACTGTATATATTTTTATTTGTTATTTATACATCAAAGTTCAACATTTTCACTTATAAATAATTTTTTTAAATTAGAACATTTAAAATTAACATTGTAACGTTAAAAATGTAAATTTCGCTCTCCGAAATTTTAACAATTCAAGGCTTTCTGTTTTAAACAATTCAGTTTCAAATTTCATTTTATTTGTTAAAAATCCAACAGTACGGTGACCAATTACATGATTACATGTGAACAAATATCTTGATATATTCAGTAAAAATAATATATATATATTGTCGAAGGAGCAAACTTTTGCTTTCCTCAAATCATCAGGGCTTAATTCAGGTACAGAGGGATTAATTTTCGCAAGCGCTCAAAAGAGTGTCCCCAGATCAATGGCCAAGATTCGTGACCTCCTTCTGCAGGGGAGGGGTCTTCGTATTTGTGTCGGCTGTCCTAGCGGATAAAGATTGGCTACTCAAAGCAGTGGTCGAGACAAAGCCGTGGGAAGGTGCAGCGCTTAAGGTGAGTGGGATTTAGTTGCTCCAGAAAATAGCGAGAGCTACGGCGTGGTTCCCGGGTAAACCGGAAGACCCGTCTGAGGCTGGTGGGTTTCAACCCTTCACTTAAGACAGAGTCCTGGCAAATCGTCAGGCACTATAGGCCTCAGGAAGAGGTCACAGCAGAAGGCACCAAGCATCTCCTAATTGAGCGGATTCCTGAGTACCAGACGAGGGCTCTTGCGGCCATCAATAACAAGCCCTTCTATCACTTTGGACAGGTCAACTTTAGGATTGCCGGCCAGGGACAGGAGGAGCCTGTTGAGACACAGGAAGATCGGGCCCAGGCCAAAATGACTGCTCCTGGTCTCACCATTACCCAGATTAACTTGCATCACAGCAAAGGCGCTTCGGAGGCAACGAAAGTCGCCTGCGGCCCAACTGGACCTGAAAAGGCGGCTTGCCAACGAGATTGTCACCCCTGCCAGGGTCAGGTGGGCCCTGAAGTCCTTCAGCCCTTACAAATCTGCTAGTCCGGATGGCTTATATCCAGTCCTCTTACAGAGGGCTGGAGAGGCCATCATAGGGCCGCTAGTGAGCTAGGGTTATTCTCACGCTGGGACATGTCCCGGCGGCATGGAGGTGTACGAGAGTAGTCTTTATTCCGAAAGCAGAAGTAATGCAGCAAGCACTGATGATAGTGGATTTATTGTGCAAGAAAACTGGACTATCGGTTAATCCAAGTAAAAGAGACGCGGTTGTTTTCACCAGAAGGTGTAAGTGAGGAACCACGATTACACTGAAACTTGGAGGACAGCAACTGGAAATCAAAAAACGAGCTAAATACTTAGGAGTAATTCTGGATACGAAGCTGTTATGGAACGAGCACCTGAAAAACAAGTTCAAGAAGCTAGTTGCTACTCTATGGCTCTGTAGGAGAGCCATAGGGAAAAGCTGGGGCTTGAAGCTGGAGACAGTCATGTGGATCTACACAGCGATCTTGCGGCCAAGGCTAACCTATGCACCGGTGATCTGGTGGAGCGGGATCGAGCTGTCCACTGTGAAGTCTCGACTGGAAAAGAATCAGGGGACTGAATTTGAGAGGCACCACTAGTGCCTCAAAGTCGTCATCCACGATGGTACTGGGGACACTAATAGGGTTGAATTCCTCGATCTTCAGGAACAAGGAGAATGCAGGAGCCGGTGTATATTGTAGAAGGTATGAAATGGGCTTCACAATCGAGTTGGGGTCCTACGGCACAGTTCTACAATCTGAGATTATGGCCATACTCCAGTGCGCCTGCAAGGCAAAGGAGTATGACAACAAAAGAAACATCCGTATCTACTCAGATAGCAGGGCTGCTATACTGGCCTTGAATGAAACAAAGACCATGTTTCTATTAGTGTGGGAAAGCTTTGAGGCACTAAATATGCTAGCGACGGAAAACCGAGTTACTCTGCTATGTATCCCCGTATCCAGCGATATCAAGGGCAATGAGATATCGGATAGGCTAGCCAAACTCACAGCAAAAGAAATTTTACTGGACCCGAGCTAGTTGTAGGTATTTCCAGAAGGTCAGTCACTGAAGAAATTAACAGTTGGCCAACTGAGGAACATCAGAATGAGTAGGATTTGGTCTCTGGTTGCAGACGGGCCAAAACACTCTTGGGCCCAAAGCTTAACTTTAACCGAGCAAGGGAAATACTCAAGCCTGGGAGAAAAGAAATCAAAGTCCTAACAGAAATGTTTATAGGACATGGGAACCTCGGATATCACAGACATAAGATAGGGCTTGCGGAAATTTAGCTTTTCCATTTTTGCTAGAAAATGTATTTTTTCAGTTGTAAAATTGAAATTGATAGAAAATGCATATTTTTTAGTTGTAAATTCAACTTTGTTTGTAAAAAATTCGTGTTTAAATCTTTCTTGGTTGAAAATTCAATTCTTTTGTTGAAAAATCGTATTTATTTGTTAAATATAACAGTTTCTTTATTGAAAATTAAAATATTTTTTGGTGGAAATATCAACTATTACACTTTTTGTTGAGAATTCATTTTTTGTTATCAAAGATTCATTAGATTGGTTACAAATTTAACTATTTTCTTGAAAATTTCCGTTTTCTTGGTTGAAAATTATTTATCTTGACTGAACATATGATAACATTTTACATTAATCAAATTATCCAAACGGCTTTGAGGGAAAGTTATAATATTGCTTTTGAGATTTTCGTGACACACCGTTTTTTTAGAGAAAAATTAACTTTAAATCAAGAAAATGAATTTGATCTCCTTTTTTTTTCTAGTTTCCAGAGCCCTGCAAGATTTGTCAAAGGACAAATGTGCCGTCATTGCTGGTAAAATGGCAGACGCGGAATCGCTAATGGCGATGAAAGATTTGTTGAACAAACTTGGAAGTGAGTTATTAGCAACGGAGCAAGATTTTCACGCGGAGGGAGCAGGAATCGATCTGAGGAGTAGTTATCTTCTGAATAATAAAATTAAGAGTCTCGAGGATGCGGACGTTGTCTTGTTAATCGGGACGAATCCGAGGTTTGAGGCTCCGCTCGTTAATACTCGTTTGAGGAAAGGATATCTGCATGCGGAGCTAACTATTGGACTCATCGGTCCCAAAGTTGATTTAACGTATAAGTACGAGGTTCGTAATTTATTTAATTAACTATAATAATCGACTATTCATTCATTCATTCATTCTGTCCACATAGAAGTTCCTGTTTTTGATTGCAAAAAAAAAACAGTAAAAGTGATTGTGATTTTTTTTTTTTGACAGAAAAAACATTTTTTAGTTAAAAAATCTATCTATTTCTTTTTTCGCTTGAAAGTTCGTCTTCCTTGGTTGAAAATTAACTTTTTCGTTGAAATTTTAACTGTCTTCTAAAAAATTCGTCTTTTTTATATGAAAATTCAACGATTTGATTAAAAATTCGTCTATTTTGTTGAAAATTCGTTTATTTTTATTAAAAGTCCAATTATTTGGTTGTAAGTGCAACTGGTGGGTTAACTTTTTAATTGAAAATTCAACTATTTTGTTAAAAATTCATCTCTTTGTTGAAAATGATATATTTGTTGAAAATTCAACTTTTCAGGCTGATAATTCAATTGTCATCTAACAAATTCAACTTTTTGGCTTGCAAATTAATTTTTGGTTTGAAAATTCAACTATTTCGTGAAAAATTCAACTTTCTTAGTTGAGAATTAACTTTTTTGTTAAAAATTGAACTTTTCAGGCTGATGATTCAACTGCCTTCTAAAAAAATCATCTTTTTTGGTTGAAAATTAACTTTTTTGTTAAAAATTCATCTGTTGTATAAAAACTTCGTTTTTTTTTTATTTGAAAATGCAACCATTTGATTAAAAATTCATCCATTTTGTTGAAAATTCATTTCTTTTGATTAAAAGTCCAATGATTTGGTTGTAAATGCAACTGGTGGGTTAATTTCTTGTTTGAAAATTCAACTATTTTGTTAAAAATTCATCTCTTTGTTGAAAATGATTTATTTGTTGAAAATTCAACTTTTCAGACTGATAATTCAATTTTCATCTAACAAATTCATCTTTTTGGCTTGAAAATTAATTTTTGGTTTGAGAATTCAACTATTTCGTGAAAAATTCAACTTTCTTGGTTGAGAATTAAATTTTTTGTTAAAAATTGAACTTTTCAGGCTGATGATTCAACTGCCTTCTAAAAAAATCATCTTTTTTGGTTGAAAATAGTTGAATTTTCAAAGAAACACGATCAACTGTTACCTAAAAATGGAAAAGCTTAGTTGTCAGGAAACAAATTAATGTTCACAAAAATGAAAGATTTTTTAATAAAATAGTTCAATCAATTGTTAATAAAATTAATTTTGATCAAAATAAGTCAACTTTTGGCTTGAACATTCGACTATTTGGTTTTTGGTTTTACTTGAATTTTGTTGTTGGGAAATTTGACCATTTCTTTGAACATTCATCTTTGTAGGTTGAAAGCTTAACTGTTTGACATAAAAATTTAACTATTTTCTTTCAATTCAAATTATTTTTATGAAAATTGAGATATTTTCTTAAAGAGTCATCTTTATAATTAAAAATTCCTCTTTCGTGTTTAAAAATTGTTTTTCGTTGAAAATGATTCGAATAGTGGTATTGCACTCAGGGTCTTCTTTTTTGGTTGAGAATTCTATTATTATATTTTTTGTGAAAAATTCACCTATTTCGATGGAAAATTCTACTATTTGGTTGAGAATTTAACGATTTTTTGAAGATGACTCCTTTTTGGTTGAATTGGACTATTTCTCATTCAAAATCAAAATATCGTTTGTCTGACATGTCACCTATACTATATTTTTTGCTGACAATTCATATTTTATATTAAAAGTACATCATTATTAAAAGTTTTCAGTACTTTGTTAAAAAGTGATTATATCTGTTCAAGATTCATCTCCTTAGTTAAGGAATATAAATTGCTGAAAATTTGTTTGTGTTGTTAAAAATTATTTTTGTTCATGAAAATTCGTCTTTTTTGGTGGAACTCAATATTCTTTGATTTGAAATAAAAAATTTGATGTCTTTGTGGGTGAGAATATCAACTATACTATTTTTTAACAATACATTTTTTTGCTTGCAAATTGAACAACTTGCTTAGATTTATACATTATCATCTGAGAAGGTGTTAGATTTGTGTAAAATTGGACCCCCCCCCCCCCCATTTTTTTTTCAAATGTCCACGTTTTCAGACCCCCGAACCCAAAAAACAGGTTTTTACGAATGCGTTAAAATTTAGAGCATTTTCAAAATTCTAGAGAACAATTTTTTTTAGAATTTGAACATTCTATGTACTGTTGTGTAGTATGCTGTTCGTAGTATTACATAAGACGAACAATTTATCCTAATGACTTTTTTTTATAGAAAATAAATTACCAGAGTTATAGCATTTACAAAATTCAAAACAACAGACGAAAATGAAAATTTCAATGCAAACAACCCACCATATGAAAAAAAGGCAAGAGGAAAAAAACGTTGCTTTTGAACACTCTACAAGATTGTCATAACAATCTTTTGAACTTTTTTGAACAATCGAAAATTCAAATTTTGATCGCACAAAGAATATGAAAAACCAAAAAATCCCTCTTGCGGTCTAACTATACAAGATACGAGAAAAGATGAATTGACAAAAATTGTGCATTCCAAAAAGATCTAAAAATTTTTGATAGACCGCGTATTTTTTGATAGATCACTTTTTGATAGACCGCGTATTTTTTATTTAAATTCGTAAAAAACAGCATTGAAAATAAAAAATTCCATTTTTGGACAAACGACACAAGCTACGAAAAAAGAATTAAGCAAAAGTAGTTCACCCAAAAAAGGAGCTACAAATTTGTTGATAATTATTTTTTTATAGGATGCGTGGTTTTTGTTTTATTCGTAAAAAACATTAAAAAATAAAAAATTTAATTTTGGGACAAACGACACAAACTGTGAAAAAAATGAATTGACAACAGTTGCTAATCCAAAAAAGAGCTACAAATTTTTCGATAATAATTTTTTTATAGGAAGCATAGTTTTAGTTTTAATTTTAAAAAATAACATTAAGGGTAAATGGTAGTCTATGACGTAATCAAAATTTGACCTTGTAATGTTAATTTTGTCCGCCTTCTTATTTTATAAATGAAACCGCATCTTCTATAGTATGTTTTCCTCAGTATCAGTATCCAAAATTAATAATTCATACATTTATATTCATTCTCACAGAATTTAGTTCGCAAGGTGACTCGCCTCGGCGCCATCGTTCACGCTCGCGGTCGCCCCCGCAACTCGAACTTTCCTTGAGCCTTCCAGGCCGAGCGGATGACCAATCTTTGTCTGGTAAGTAACTTTATTCCTAATTAACTAGTTACAGTTACGTTGTACAGAAAAAACAATTAACTTGTTGCTGTTACGTTACTTAAAGAAGTAACTCCAAGTTCTTTAAAAGTTACAATTAATTTTGCCCCATCCCCTTCATTTTACAAATTTTCAAAAGAATCGGCATCCCTAAAATAAAATGTACCTATGCGTTACTTTGAAATTTTAAACAACAATACGTTTGAATATATTAAACAAAAATGCCTTATGATGGCCTCTCCTTTAGATCTTTAACAATCACCTATATAATAATCTGGCAGCAATTTCTATCATGTCAATGTGAAACTTTATTACTATACGTCAGATTAAAATCTCATAAAATAATCTTTCACGTAAAGTTGTTTTCTTCGCAGAAAATTAATCTTCTAGGTTGCCAAATCGTTTCTTTCGTTGAAAATTTAAATTTAAACAAAAATTAGTTTATCTTTTGCTTGAAAATATTACGTACTATGACTAAAGACTATTTTCCGACTTCCTCGAATTTCTCGAATATCTCGAATTTCTTGAATTCCTCGAATTTCTTGCATTCTCTGAATTTCTCGAATTCTCTAAATGCCTCGAATTCCTTGAATTTTCTGAATCCCATGAACTGTCTGAATTCCTTGAATTCTCTGAATCCCGTGAATTCTCTGAATTCCTTGAATTCCCTCAGTTTCTCGAATTTCCTGAATTCCTCAAATTCCCTAAATTCTCTGAATTTTCTGAATTCCATGAATTCTCTTTGTTTCCTGAATTTCTCAAATATTCTGAAGTCTCTAAATTCCTTTGATTTTCTAAAAGCTTGAAAAATCATTAAATTCCTTATATATTCTACAATCCCTGAAATTCTCTAAATTCCCCAAAATCCTTAAATATTCCAAATTCCTCGAATTCTGTAACTTTCTGAAAATCTCTGAGTTCCTTAAATTTTCTCAAATTTCTCAATAGTCTTAATTCCCTGAATTCTATGAGTATTCTGGTTCCTGGAAGATTCTGAAATTCCTTCAATTCTCTGAATCTTATTTTCTTCAGTATTCTAAAGTCCTGACATTCTTTGAATTCTCTGTATTTTGTGAATTTCTCGATTTACCTAAAGTCCTTGAATATATTGAACTCTTTAAATTCCCTGAATTCAGAGAATTTCCTGAATGCTCTGAAATCCTAGAATTCTTTTTATTCCTCTGCATTCCTATGTTTGTTTTGCGTTATTTTAAAGTTTTTGAAATTCAGGAAATTCTCAGAATTCAGGAAATTGAGATGATTAAGGGAATATCATGGATTTCAAGAAGAACGAAAGGAATTTAGATGAATTCAAGAAATTCAGATAGTTTAAAGAATATTCCAAGCAATTCCAAACAACGAAAAATAACACATAGAATTTGAAGAACTTGAAAGAATTCAAAGAAATTCAATGGGAATTCAAAACAGTTGAAAATGATACACTAAACAAGAAAGTATGAATTACTAAACCGGTCCGCTGTTTGCTGTTGTATGTGTAATAAAAACATGAGGCCAACTCAAAAATATTTTGTGAAATTCAAATCTTTTATTTTCTTTTTACAGAATTGAATGATGCGAAAACTGAAGCATCAGGTTCACGAACCCGGACTTCAAAATTTCGATTGCGAGATGCTCTCCCTCCAGCTGTTCAAGGCCCACCAAATGGGTTTGTCTTTTATAAGGGGCAACGAATCGAGTTATTGCTAGATTATTTTGGTAAGTGTGTAGACATCTGAAAGAGGTGTAGAACAACGACGTGTGGAAACAATAGGCTGGTGATCACTTTGCATGATTTCAGAGGAAACACCAGCGAGCTATGGTTTCGGGATGCGGCGATCACGGAAAGCTTTAGCAGTCGTCGGGGTAGCAGCTGAATTCAATAAAACTAGGTATATACGTTCATTCGACGTGGCGTCTATCATATATTGTTTAGGTGGTCGTCGTCTCTTGGAGGCCTTGGCAGGCCGGACTATATTGAACTCATAAGGGGCACATTCATCTTTATCTGGGATATTGAACTCCTGGAGGGCGGAGTTTGTAGAATCCTATTGTGAATTCCAAAGAAAGGATTCCACGTCCTTATTCCGAAGTTCTTGACCATTGACAATAAGCTTGGAATTGCTAATTACAACCTGAAATCCCGCATCTTTCAAAGATCTGGCATGTTTAAGTAGCTCTCTTCTTTTCTCTCCCTCTTACCTCAGAGCGATCATTAACGATAACAAGTTGAGGTTTGCGAAATTGTGTAATCTTGGTAAATATGGTTTTGACCCATCGTGAAGCAATAAACTTGACTAATACCGGTCGCTTTCCCTGGACTTTTCCGAATCTGTAAATACCAGCCAAGGTCACCTCTGGTATCTGCCGGCCGACGTTATGGAAAATCGATTAACCCGAAGCGAACAAATCATTATTATGATAATCGCAATCCTTGAAGTTGAAAATAATGATGTTTTTTGACCTGTCGTTGCGTACAACGAAGAACTCTAACGTAACTCCACCGTAACTCGAGTTAAGCTACCTATTGTGCGCTACTGGCAAGCGGGTTGGTCGTCGACTTAAGATGTCTGGCTCTTCCTCACAAACGCAGCAAGTTACATGCGAGATGCTGCTACTTGTACGAGGCTGAACAAAAGAAAGGTGGAACACTACCCGTCTGCGGCGCCTGTCGAGACTGCTTTGCGGATGATGATGCTTCTGGAGGGGTTCACCTCGATTTCAATCAGAGAACTTTAGCCTGCTATGGATATTGAGGAGAATGAAGCAGACGAGCTTGCCCACGAGGATGTCCTAAATTCACCAAATACTTATCGGTCCAATTTTACTCCGCCAAGTAACCTTGGGCCCTACACCGATTTTCCTCTGTCAGGTGACCCTAATTTGGATTGTACTAGAGTCATACCAGTTGAACAAAGTCTCCCGAAGCCGTCGCATTGAAAATTCTATCGAAATTAAACACCATTTGCGAGAGGTTAGAGAATGTTGTAGCTCATAACTTTCAAATTAGCTTAAACATCCAGGCTCACAACAAGACAATGGTTAAATGTAAGTCAACAGTCTCAAACCTCCCAGCCAGCTACGATTCTCTATCGGCTGACATGAAAAAGATTTCCGAGCAAAATACGCTCCTACTTGAGCAATTCGAAACTGCAAAGTGCAAAGTCTCAAGTCGCCGACCTGCGATCCTCGAGTATGCAGCACTTCAAGAACTATCAGGAGTGCAAGGGCACATACGAGAAGCGTATAAGAAGCCTGGAAGAGGCGGACCGTGACAGGGAGGTAATTATCTGCAGGCTTGCAAAGTCGAAGGCCAACAAAACCAACATCGAGGACGTTTTCAGGGTTCCAGTTGGAAACAAAAAAATAAATATAATTTTCACATAATTCTTGACAAAATTTCATACATTTTTTCAATATTTCAGATATGTCAAATAAAAATGTCAAAAAAAAATATAATTTTCAATTGAACACTAATTAATGGAGATATGTTTATAATTTCATTCATCAAATCTGTTCCATAAGATTAAACATGTTATAAAAATGTCGTACAATTTATAAAATGCCCAACTCTTTACAAGAATTTTTTAAATAAAAATCAATGTGTGTCATATTCAAATAAAATTTAGGAATATTTATAAAAGTGGTGAAGTCTGAAGTGAATTACAATGAATTGATGGTGACATGTAAAGTTTGATTTGTGATTTCAAAGAATTCATAGTAAATTCGTTAGAATTCTTATTGAATTTTTAGAGAGAAACAAAATAATTTAAAGTGAATTCCAAAGAATTTTATGGCGTTTCTAATTAGTTCTGAAAATTAGAGGCGAATTGAAAGAAATTATGAATATTTTGAGATTAATTTCAAATGATTTCAAAGAATTCTCGATGAATTCAAAAGAATTTTTATCACGGTGACTTATAAAGTCTTATTTGTAATTTCCAAGAACTCATAGTAAATTTTTCAGAATTCTTAGTAAATTCTAAAGAATCTCAAACAATTCAAGGTGGATTCCTAAAATTTGATTGTAAAATCTGTAGAATTCATGGTTAATTCTGAAATTTTTCTAGTCAGTTCCAAGAATGTATTTTAAATTCCATAAACTTCATTGTGAATTCTGAATAAATATAAAGAATGCAAGGTGAATTTCTCCAATTTCATTATGAATTTCAAAGAAGTAATGTCGAATTCCATTGAATTTCTAGTGAATTCTACAGAATTCTGTAAAACACACCAAAGTGAGCAGTTTCTTGATGCTAATTGTGTTTGTGCAAATGGTAAATGCAAAACACCCATTAAGTCTGACTCACTGTATGTTAAATGTGAGGTGTGTACTTCTTGTTATCGTACAGAGTGTGCAGCCACAATCAAATGTAAACCTGAGGACCGCTTTCAACATTGTTGTTGATCCAGGTCTAACACTTCTGCTCATGAAGAAAGGGATAATGAAATCATAGTAAGCAATAACGCACTCAAATCCATCTTTAATGACATGAAAAAAGACCTGATGTTGGAATATGAGCAGTGCCACACTGAACTTAAAATCGACCTTGCTCAAACTCGTGTCTCGGTTGACAATTTATACACCAAAATTGACAATGTTTCATCCAACGTATCACATATTGATATTTGATTGACGGAATTTGAGGAGAAAGTCATGGCGCATGAGATATTTGTGGATGAAAGGATAAATGATATTGCTGATAAGGTAAACAGCAACCCTAACCCATTCCCGGAATGCTCATCCCAAGTTTATATGATGTGTAATCCTTTATTGAGGAGATTAACCAGCGTAACTCACGTGAGAAAAACATCCTAATTTTTAACATACCGGAATCCGAGGTTGAAGGAGATGTTTCTCTAGAAACCAAGGATGTTATTCAAGTCATTGACATTCGTAAATCAATTGTACCAACACTCTTGACATCTACTAACACTATACGTGTCTTCCGTATTAGACTGATGTCACATAAGCTATTGCGAACGATCAAGGTCAGATTTCGCACCGATGCAATTGCCCTGAATGTGATTCGCTCAATCATCATGATGAAGAAAACAATGTCTGTTCCGGAGATTGTAAAGAATTATCGGATCTCCAGAGATCACACACCCTTGAAGCAACTTATTTTCAAGAAACAAAAGAGGATATTAGAAGAGCACCTAGCCAGAGGAGAGAAAGATCTTTGAGTAACATACAGAAGCGATATTCCTGTCTTAGTTTCTAAAAGGACATCTCCAGTTACGACAACCTAATGTCGTTCAGGTTCGCAGTTGGTTTATATTCTCAGAATGTTAGGGGTTTGGATAGTATGTTGTCTATCTTGACTACCTCTGTTGATGTTTTGGATTATAATATATTTACTTTCACCGAAACATGCTTGAACTCATCTGTTCATGATGCGAAAGTTCTTGATTGTAATATTTTCCAAGGTTTTAGAGATTACAGGTTTGATAGACCAGGTGGGGGTGTCCTACTTGCAATAAAAAATACATTTAGTTGTTCCAGAATTAATTTATCTTCTGTCATTCATGCAGTTCCATCTATAAACATAGTCGGTGCAAAAATCTATTCCTTGATTCTAAAATCACTGTTAGAAATTCGAAAAACCCCCTAGTACCGGGTTTGAAGAAATTCTTGTTAATTTCAAAAGCTTCGAGAACCCTAGACTTTCGAGTACTCGAATTTCTTCGAGAACTCGAAATTTTCGAGTACCCGAAACTTTCGAGTAGCTCGAAACTGTTCAAGTACTCAAAACTTTCGAGTACTCGAAGCCGTTCGAGTTTTCGAAACTTTCAAGTAGCTCGAAAATTTCGAGAACTCGCAATTTTGAGCATGCTCGAGCTCGACTCGACTCGGAAAAAGTCGGCTTAACTCGACTCGAAGTTTCGAGCTTTTTGCACACCCTTAAAATTAAACTATTTCGTTGAAACTTCAACTGTATGGTTGAAAATTTATGTATTTTGCCGACCATTTTTTTTTAGTAAAAAATTAATTTTCTTGTTTGAAAATTTATCTTTGTAGGTTCAAAATTCAGTTATATGGTTACAAAATTCAATCATATTGTTAAAAATTCAACTATTTTGATGAAGTCATCTTTTCTGGTCGAAAATTCAACAGTTTTGTTAAAAATGCGTCATTTTAGATTGAAAATTTATCTTTTATAGCAGAAAATGAATTTTGTTCTTCAAAATTTTACTATTTGGTTAAAAGCTTTTTTTCCAATTGAAAATTTAATTACTTGGTTGAAAATTCAGGTATTTTGCTTGAAATTCATCTTTTGGTAGAAAATTAATCTTTGAAGGTTCAAAATTCCCTTATTTGGGTAAGAATTAAATTATTTGGTTGAAAATTCAACTATTTTGTTGACAATTCAATTTTTTTGATCAAGTCATCTTTTCTGGTCATAAATTCAACAATTTTGTTAAAAATTCGTCCTTTTTTATTAAAAATTCATATTTTATGGTAGAAAAGTCATCTTTCTTGGTAAAAAATTTATCTTTCTTGGTTGAAAATGAACTTTTTTGTTGAAAATTTAACTAGTTTTGGTTGCTAATGCAACTGTTTGGTTAACAATTAATTTTGTTGTTGCTGAAAATCATTTTGAATCATATTGAATTCAATATGGTATTTACATTCATTTTATTTAAAAGAATTT
Organism: Andricus grossulariae; assembly: GCA_011634705.1. NCBI lineage: Eukaryota > Metazoa > Arthropoda > Insecta > Hymenoptera > Cynipidae > Andricus > Andricus grossulariae. The sequence continues at coordinate 137,903,289 of JAABKJ010075445.1, forward strand.
ATTCCCTATTATTCCCCTATTTTTGTGACAAATTACCCTATTTCCCCTTTTTTGAGAGCATTTTTGGCTTAATTATTTTTCGGCTCTGTGGGGGGGGGGCAAAGCTAAGTTCATAAAATAGGGGGCCGGGGGGGGGGGGGCAGGGTCACCCAAATTTGGTAACTTCATTTACGGACGGCTCCTTATCACGCTAGCATTTTTCTAGCCACCTGACTCGAATTTTCTCGTCGAATCACAGTTAATCTAAAAAATTTGTATCATTCGTTTGAGAAACTAATTTCTTTAATAAGGATTCAGTCGAGGGGTTAACAAGTAGGCCGATATTGTTTCAATCGAATAAAAAAATCCTGATCCGGCATAAAAGCGATTTAGTTTACACTATTGATCAATTTTGCAGTTATTCACTGGTTTATTCAGCGATTTCAATATAATTTATTTACCGAGAAAAAATTACTGAACGAACATGTTGCAATTTTCAACTTGAAATATCCTCGCCCATCTGGTTATAAAAAATGTTCATAATTGCACTTGAATAGGGTGACCGTAGGTCAGGGAAAACCTGTAAATTTTATCTGACAATGTAGCTATTCTATTTTTGTTGAAAATTGATATTTACTGAAAAAAAGTTCAACCATTTGATTGAAAATTCATCATTTTAGTTGAAAATTAAACTCTTTGGTGGTAAATTAAATTTTTTTTCTATTGGTCAGGAAAAAGTCAGGGATTTTGAAAAAAATCTGCCCGCTTCGCGGGTACATTCTTATCGCGCACTTCGCGCGCGGCTCGCTTCGCTCGCTAGTTTGAGCGCGCCTAGGGCGCGCACCTGTTGGATCTCGCGCTTCGCGCTGGTAATAGACGACTGAAACGAGAACAGTTGGACTAACATTCTCAACAGCGACAAAGATTACCGACGTAAGCGTTGGAGAATACAAAAATCTTTCAAAAGAACTGATATGGTGTTACCGATTTTTCCAGACACAAGTTCTATAGAAGGAACAATTGATAAAGTAGTGGACTTCGCTATAGTAAAAGTGGCCGAAATTTCAATGAGGGCCGAATGCGAACTCACTGGAACCCCTTCTCAACAACTGAAGAGAAATAATGGCATCTTTTTACATAAGAAAGGCAAAGAACATGATTAGCCGGAGTCCCACAGACCCTTCAGACTGATCAGTATTATGGATAATATTCTAGGGAAAATCCAACTAGCAAGAATGCGCAAAGCTAGTACCGGGTTATCTTTAATCTTCACATGGCTGATATTCCCGTGTAACTTATTCCAAATACTATGATCTTACAGGACGGATATAATCTCTGTGTCCTCAATAAAGCCAGCAAACCAATGTTTGCAAAAATAAGAGCTGAATGGGCTGCCGAGGAGCTCATCAATTACTACAAGGAATTAGGTCTCGAGTATAACCTCACGAAAACTGAGGCTATAATTTTCACACCAAAAATACATTAATTCACCAACCTTCAAGTCGGCGGGAACAACAACAGACTGCAGAAAAAAATTACCTACTTGGGTATCAAATTAGACAAAATTCTGTCTATGAAAACTCATGTAAATGAAGCCTGTTTGAGAGTAAAAAGAGCTGCATTCGCACTAAAACAAATTGTTAATAGGCATAGCAGAGTTGATGAGAGCGCAAACTCCTCATTATCGACACTTGCACAAGACCAATACTGGAGTATGGAAACATCCAAGTAGCTAACACGCTGAGCAAAAGCTTGGCTAACCCGCGTGGAAATGGTCAACATGGGACAAAAGACAAGTACTATGGCTCAAGTCTTAAATAAGATTTTGCCCATAGTTCGCCTACAGTATGGTTGAAGTATGTCTTGTGTCCGTATCCCATGGTTCCACCGTGAGAAATTACGAAATGCATTGTAAAAAACCCTTCAATTTTTTTAGGGCTAAGTCCGTACCCAAACTTATTACATTTTTAAGGGTTCAGGTCGAAAGCCGGACTGTTCAATTTCTTAAGGATCCAGTTCCAGACCCGAACCTTTAAAATTCTTAAGGGTCCGGGTCTGAACGCGGACCCTTTAAATTCTTATGGCGTCAGGTCCAGACCAGACACTTCAGAAACCCTTTACTATCGGATCCAACCTAAAAGGTTCTTTGAATTATATTTGATAAATTGATAGAGGCGATTTGCGAGAGAGAGAGAGATAGTTTAGTTTGAGGTGTTGAAATTATTGAGTTAAGTTGAGATTGCGCAAAAGTTTTCGACGAGAACTAAAGATGCGTAAAAAAATGATATTTCGCATTATTCTGCGCCGTTGCTTTTAGATACGCAGTAGAGTTGCATAGCACTTACATGTGCACCGTAGAGTTCTATCATACTTACAGATGCGCAGTATAGGTACACGGCAGTTATGGTTGCACTGTAAGGTTAGGGGTACTTATATATGCGCGTTACAGTTACATAGAACTGACATCTACGCAGTATAGTTTTATAACATTTACAAGTGCGCTGTATAGTTGCAAGGAATGTATGGCTGCGCAGTAGGTTTAGGGGGTTTATTAATTCAGTGAATTTCGTAAATTCTTCGAATTTCATGAATTGCATGCATTCCAATAATTTCATGACTTCCGCGAATTCAATTAATGCTGTTAATTCCGTGAATTATATGAATGCCGCGAATTTCGATAATTCATCAAAATCCATTAATTCCGTAAATGCGCATCTCTAAGCACCCGCTAACCTTACTGCGCAGTCATAAATCCATTGTAAGAGTACTAAGCACCTGCAAGTGTCGTAGAACCCTACTATACAATCAAGAATATTTCCTCTTCTAAAAATTCCTTAATTAATAGTAATTTAATCGTGACACTTGAAGTATAATTAAATATTTCTGCTCAAGATAGCACTAAACGCACGTGCGCGAACCGCATGTCCACATCCCTGAATTTTTATTTTACAATAAAAATTGTAAAACGTCTCAAAAATTTTTGAAACGAAATCTTTTAAAATTCTTCATATTTAAAAAAAAATGAGAATAATACAAAAATCCTCGAATATTTCTTATTGGAGAAAATAATGCTTAGCATTTTAATTTTGAATTCCTTTTTATTTTAGCATTTGAACTGCTAAAGAAAAAGAAGAATATTTTTTTAAAATTTGATTGATCAATTAGAGAATAAATAACTATTTTTTAAGTAAGAACTTCGAATATTCCAAATAATAATTATTGAATAATAATAGCCATGAAGATTAGATATATCTTTTTTCTTCTGATAGAAAATCGATAGCTTCTTTCCTTTGTTAAATTCATTTGTTACAGAAAAATTTGTATAATTCTAGAATTGGCAAATGTCTGCGAAACTTATAGCTTTTCAAAAATATGTAGCAGTGTAATAAAAAGTTATATTATTAATGAAATAGGAATAAAATACTAATTTAAGTTGCATATGTTCATAAACATCCGTTTTTTCGTGTAAAAATTAAATTTGTTATGATTTTTCAAATAATGAATTAGAAGCTACAATGCATTGCCTCTAACAAATATATATTTTTAAAATCAAGACTCATTTCCACCAATTGTCTTGACATTTTTGTTTTTAGAAAGATTTTATAATATTGTAAAAATATGCGACGCAAATTTGAAATATATGGATTGAAATTGAAACTGTTAAAAATAAGTAAAATATTATTCAAAAATTTGTCATTATGCATTTTCCAATAGTTTGTTTCTGATATTGTAAAATAAACAGTTGCATTTGGAACGAAAAAATTGATTATGTACCAAAAAAAGACGAATTTTCACAAAATATAAAATTTTTTAACTAAATATAAATTGTCTACTAAATGGCTGAATGTTAGAACCCAAAATACGAATTTTTCACAAAACGTTGGAATTTTCAACAAATCATTTGAATTTTTAACGAAATATATACATTTTTAGGTAAAAAAATTAATTCTCAACAAAAAAAGTAAACGAATTTTGAACTAAAATTATGGATCAACCAAAAAGCTGAGCTTTTACGAAAGATAGTTCTAATTTCAACCAAGGACCTTTATTTTCAAAATAAAAAGATTAATTTTAAACAATAAATTCAATAGATGATATTTAAAAAAAACTGTAATTAGAAATTAAAAACAGTTGCATTTATCCAACAAAAACGAATTTTCAACAAAATAACTAAATTTTCTATTAAATTGTTAAATTTTAGGACTGAAAATATGAATTTTCTACAGAACAGATAAGTTTTCAACTAGAAAATTAATTTACTACCAAAAAAGATTAGATTTTACCCAGAAGGTTGCAATTTTTACCTCAAAAGGTGACATTTCTTCAGTAAGAGATGACATTTTAAACCAAAACGATCAATGTTCGACAAAATAGTTGAATTTTTAATTTGAAAAAATTTTTAGACTAGAAAAATAAATTCCAATATATTTGTTTCAATTTATTTTCAAGATTTTTCAAGACAAAAATTTCAATTTTTTTTGTTTTGTTTTCAAGACAAAAAGACGAATTTTTAACAAAACAGCTGAATTTTCAACCAAGAAGTATGACTTTTAACAAATTTGTTGAATTTTCAAGAAAATAATTTAATTTTCACAGAAATTTGGTCTCTGAAGTCAGAGGACTGTCGATTAATTAATTTTGACACCAAAACGACCTGAATTCTTTGATTAGAACATCTACCCTGTTTAAGTAATCAATGAAGTGTTATTTTAAGAGATATAACGGAATGTCGCTATGCGGGCCGCAGGTCATTCCTGTCCCGATTTCAAAGCTGTAAATCGGTCCGGGAGGGGCCTCGACTCAGGTATCCAGAAGGCCCGTGTTAGCTAGGCTCTTTCACCCTTCTACCATACCGTAATCACGCATACCAGGAGAGCTCGTTTATAGGTATCCTTTTCCTCTCACTTAGGAGAGCCCGTTTGTAGGGATCCTTTCATTCATATCCCTACGCATGCAGGCCGAGGTCCTTTTGACCCCCATGTCCAAAAAGATGATTTTTCAAGAAAGAAGCTTAATATTGTTTATGTAAAAAGACAAATTTTCAACATAATTCATGAATTTTGAACCAAATAGTTGAATTATCAACATATAAAGAATACATTTTTAACAAAAAATGGAATTATCACATGTTTCGGGGAAAAAAAAAAAATTTCAACCGAAAAAATGGAATTTTCAACAAAATAATTAAATTTTCAAGAGAATAGTGTATCTTTAAAAAAATTAATTTTCAACAGAAGAGTTGAATTTTCAAGCAAGAGACATTTTTCACTTAAGGGAGAAAAAAATGTCAAAAAAATTGAATTTTTGCATGAATTTTGAATTTTTAAGCCAGAAAGGCGAAAACTTTACAAAACAGTTCATTTTTTAATCCAAAAATATGAACTTTCAAGAAATTAGTTAAATTCTCAACCAACGAGATAAATTTTTAACTAATAAAATTAATTTTTAACAAAGTAGTTCAATTTTCAACCAAGAATATTAATGTTCTACCAGAAAAGACGAATTTTCAACCAGAAAAGACGAGTTTTCAACAAAATACATGAATTTTCAACTAAGAATGATCAGTTTTCAACCAAAAATGGAATAGTTAAATTTTCAGTTAAAATAATCAACTTGCAAAAACAAAAAATTAATTTTCAAGAAAATGGTTAAATCTTTAACCAATCAAATGAATTCCTTAACAAAGTAGTTCAACTTTCAACCAAGAAGGTTAATTAAAAAAAAATGACTTTTTAAACAAATAGTTAAATTTTGAACAACAAACAATTAATTATTAGCCAATCAGTTGCATTTACAACAAAATTTTTGAACTTTGAAGCAGAAGAGACGAATTTTGAACCCAATTGTGGAATTTTCAACCTACAAAGATGAATTTTCAATCAAATAGTTACAGTTTTAAGCTAAGAAGACGATTTCTTTAGAAGGCAGTTAAATATTCAACAAAAAAAAAGTAAATTTTCTACCAAGAAATATGAATTTTCAACAAAATAGGTCAATTTTCAGCAAAATAATGAATTAACAAAATATTTGAATTTCTAACCAAATAGTTGAATTTTTAACCTACAAAGAAGTATTTTTTACCAAATACATAGTTAAATTTTCAACTAAAAAAGTTAAAGTTTCAACCAAGTAGATGAATTTTCAAATTAAAAAGATAAGTTTTTAATCAAAAATGGAATAGTTAAGTTTTCAGTTCAAACAATTAATTTTCAACAACAAAAAAACGAGTTTTTAGTCAAAAAGTTAAACTTCTGACCAAAAAGATGAATTTAAACTAAAATGATGAATCTTCAAAAAAAAAAAAACTACAAAGACGACTTTTCAATGAAAAAAGATACATTTAAAAAAATAATTTTGAAGAAAATAGTTGATTTTTTAACCAAATGGTTGAATTTTCAAGATAAAGGGACAAATTTTTAACCTACTTGTAAAATAATTGACCAAGGCAAATAAAGTTTTAAGAAAATAGGTTAATTTTCAACAAAATAATGAAATTTTCAACAAAATAGTGGAATTTTTACCTAAATAGTTGAATTTTATACCTACAACTAAGATGTATTTTCAATCAAATAGTTTAATTCCCAAATAAAAAAGATAAATTTTCAACTAAATACATGCATTTTTAAATAAAAAAGATTAATTTTCAGCAAAAAAGGGACCAACAGATGGAATTTCGAACTTCCAATTAAAAGTCTCAAACATTTTCGGGTTTCAGGCAGTTTTTGCAACAGTTTACACAATACTTAGAGGTTTAAGGGAGCCGGAAAATTACAAAGCAGTATAAATTCAGGCTTAGAGTTAGTTTTTGGAAATTTAAACTTTATTTATGGCTCATTATCTATGACTCTTTATCTACCGCTATTTATCATTATCTGGAAGAACTTCGTATGAGCATTAGAGTTGTCCGAAAATGCATTAGATTCGAACTTCCAATTAAAACTCTCAAACGTTTCCGGGTTTAGGCACTTCTACAACAGTTTATAAAATACTTTGAGATTTAAGGGAGTTGAAAAATTATAAATCAGTACAAATTTAGGCTCAGAGTTATTTTTTGAAAATTTAAACTTTATCTATGGCTCTTTATCTATGGCTGTTTATCCACGGCTCTTCATCCATGGATCTCTTCTATGGCTCTCTACCTATGGCTTTTTATCTATGGCTTTTTATCTATGGATCTTTATTTATGGCTCTTTATCTATGGTTTTTTATTTATGGCTCTTCATCTATGGCTCTTTATCTATGGCTCTTTATCTATGGCTCTTCATCTATGGCTCTTCATCTATGGCTCTTTATCTATGGCTCTTTATCTATGGCTTTTTATCTATGGCTCTTTATCTATGGCTTTTTATATGTGGCGCTTCATCTATGGCTCTTTATATATGGCTCATTATCTTTGAATCATTATCTATGACTCTTTATCTATCGCTATTTATCATTAGCTCTAAGAACTTCGTATGAACATTAGGGTGGTCCAAAAATGCATTGGATTCGAACTTCCAATTAAAAGTCTCAAAAGTTTTCGGGTTTAGGTACTTTTTGCAACAGTTTTTTTAAATTATTTGAGATTTGAGGAAGTTGTCAAATTGTAAATCAGTACAAATTTAGACATAGAGTTATTTTTTGGAAATTTAAACTTTATCTGTGGCTTTTTATCTATATCTCTTTATCTATGGCTCTTTATATATGGCTCTTTATCTATGGCTCTTTATATATCGCTCTTTATCTATGGCTTTTTATCTATGGATCTTTATCTATGGCTCTTTATCTATGGCTTTTTACTAATGGCCTTTTACCTATGGCTCTTTAACTATGGCTCTTTATATATGGCTCTCTATATATGGCTCATTATCTATGACTCTTTATCTATCGCTATTTATCATTAGCTCGAAGAACTTCGTATGAACATTAGGGTGGTTCGAAAATGCATTGGATTCGAACTTCCAATTAAAACTCTCAAGCGTTTTCAGGTTTAGGCACTTTTACAACAGTTTATAAGATACTTTGAGATTTAAGGGGGTTGTCAAATTATAAAACAGTACGAACTTAGGCTTAGAGTTACTTTTTGAAAATTTAAAATTTATCTGTGGCTATATATCGATGGCTCTTTATGTACGGCTCGTTATCTATAGTTTTTCATCTATGGCTCTTTATCTATGACTCTTTACCTGTGGCTTTTTATCGATGGCTCTTTATCTATGGCTCTTTCTATATGGCTTTTTATCTATGGCTTTTTATCTATGACTCTTTATCTATGGCTCTTTATATATGGCTTTTTATCTATGGCCTTTTATCTATGGATCTTTATCTATGGCTCTTTATCTATGACTTTTTATCTATGGCTCTTCATCTATGGCTTTTTATCTATGGATCTTTATCTATGGCTCTTTATCTATGACCTTCCATCTATTGCTCTCTATGTATGGCTCTTCATCTATCGCTCTTTATCTATGGCTTTTTACCTATGGCTTTTTATCTATGGCTCTTTATATATGGCTCTTTATCTACGGCTCATCATCTATGGCTCTTTATCTATCGCTAATCATCATTAGCTCGAAGAACTTCGTATGAACATTAGGGTGGTCCAAAAAAAATTCAAGTACTTGATTAAAAATGTAACTATTTTGTTGAAAATTTAACTATTTGGTTGGAAATACAAACTACTTTTTCGAAAATTCAACTACATATTTGGACAAAATTTGAAACTATTTTGTTAAAAATTCAAGTACTTAATTAAAAATTTAACTATTTTTTTGAAAATTTAACTATTTGGTTGGAAATTTAACTATTTTCTTGAAAATTCAACTACATTGTTGAACAAAATTTTAAACTATTTTGTTAAAAATTCAACTACTTGATTAAAAATTTAACTATTTTCTTGAAAATTTAACAATTTGGTGAAAATTTAAATATTCGGTTGGAAATTCAACTATTTTCTGGAAAATTCAACTACATATTTGCACAAAACTTGAAACTATTTTGTTGAAAATTCAACTACTTGATTAAAAATTTAACTATTTTGTTGAAAATTGAACTATTTTGTTGAAAATTTAACTAGTCGGTTGGAAATTCAACTATTTTCTGGAAAATTCAACTACATATTTGGACAAAATTTAAAACTATTTTGTTGAAAATTCAACTACTTAATTAAAAATTCAACTATTTTGTTGAAAATTCAACTATTTTGTTTGAAATTGAACTATTTTGTCAAAAATTTAACCATTTGGTTAAAAGTTGAAGTATATTGTTGGAAATTGAACTAATTGTTTAAAAATTCAACCGCGTCTTTCTAACTCCATTCTATGAGAAAATTGCTCAAAACAATGATAAATTGTTCAAACAAGTTACGTGAACATCTAATCATCAGTATGAAATGGTCTTTCATATGCCAGAAATAATTTTCACTGAAAAAACCGCAAAAAGGTCATAATTACAGCGAAAACCTCGCAAAACCTATTTTTTCACTTATGGGGCTTTTTGGGACCCTATAAAACCGACTTATGGTGTTGATATTTAAAACATAATATCTTATTCGTATTCTATGGCTAATTCATTGATTAAAGTATCTGCAGAGTTTTGGCGAGGAATTCAAAGATTTTTGTGGTTCTTTGTGTGGCAGCTAGTCAGAGGAATTAAATAATGTGAAACTATTTTCTTGAAAATTCTATTACATATTTGGTAAAAATTTAAAACTATTTTGTTGACAATTCAACTACTTGATTAAAAATTTAACTATTTTGTTGAAAATTTAAATATTTGGCTTAAAATTGTACTATTTTGTTGAAAATTCAACTATATGGTCAAAACTTGAAGTATATTGTTAGCAATTGAATTGATTCGTTGAAAATTTAACTATTTGGATGAAAATTTAACTATTTGGTGGGAAATTTACCTTTTCTAGTGGAAAATTCAACTATTTTTTAAAAGTTCTTTGTTTTTAAATTCAATTAATTGATTAAAAATTTAACTATTTTGTTGAAAATTTAACTATATGATTGAAAATTCAACTATTTTTTTGAAAATTCAACTACTTGATTAAAAATTAAACTAATTGATCGAAAATTTAACTATTTGGTTTAAAATTGAACTATTTTGTTGAAAATTTAACTATATAGTTAAAGCTTGAAGCATATTGTTGGAAACTGAACTAATTGGTTAAAAATTCTACTATTTTGTTGAAAATTCAGTTACTTGATTAAAAATTGAACTATTTTGTTGAAAACTTAAATATTTGGTTTAAAATGGAACTATTCTGTTGAAAATTTAACTATTTGGTTAAAAATGTACCTTTTCTAGTGGAGAATTCAACTATTTTTTAAATGTTCTTTTTTTTAAATTCAACTACTTCATTAAGAATTGACCTATTTTGTTGAAAATTTAACTATTTGATTGGAAATTCAACAATTTTCTTGAAAATTAAACTACATATTTGAACAAAATTTGAAACTATTTTGTGGAAAATTCAAGTACTTGATTAAAAATTTAACTATTTTGTTGTAAATTTAACTATTTGGTTAAAACTCAAAATTCAACTATTTGGTTCAAAATTACCTTTTTCGTTGCAAATTCAACTGTTTTGTATAAAATTCGTCTTTTCAGTTTGGAAATTCAACAATTTGGTTGCATTTTTTCCTTTTTTAATTAAAAAATCTGTTTTTGTTGAAAATTCACCTTTTTAAAAAATTTGTTTCTTTTCGTGGTTTTCAAATTCAACTTTTTTCAAAATTAATCTTTTTGGTAGGAATTGAATTTTGTTTTGTTAAAAATTCAACTATTTAAAAAAAATTAAAAACCTGTCTCTTTAACACAATTATTTTAATTTATAAACAAAAATAACTTGAAAATGAAACAAATCATTTCAAATTAAAAAAATATATTTATCGAAAAAAAACCATTCCTTTGAACCAAAAAATTTTTTAAAAATCATATTACATTTCTTTGGATGTAAGAAACTTTTTTTTTCAACTTCTAAAACATTTTACTGATTCAAATTAAGAGAATGTTAAAGAGTGGTTAAAAATTCGTTTTTTGGATGAAAATTAATTTTTTTAATTTTTCTATTTTACTTTTTTAGTTGAAAATTCAGCTGTCTTGTACAAAATTCGTCTTTTCGGCTTGAAAATTCAACGATTTTGTGTAAATCGCTTTTATTTCTTAATTGAAAAATCTGTTATTTGGAAATACAACTTTTTTTGTTGAAAATTCGCTTTTAAAAATTCGTCATTATGATTTGAGAATTTACATATTTGGTAGAAATTTAATCTTTTTTGTTTAAAATGCAACTATTTTTTGAGAATTAAAAAACCCGTTTCTTCAAAACAATTTCCATGAATTAACTAACTAAAATAACTTTTATTTAAATCATATTAAATTTATTTGAATCGAAAGGAACTTTTTTTAAACTTCTAAAACATTTTACTGATTCACATTAAGAAAATGTTAAACAGTCGTAAAAAATTTAATTTTTTGGTTGGAAATTGATTTTTTAAACTGAAAATTGAACTACAGATTTCATTTTTGATTGAAAAATTATTTTTTTTGGTTAAAAATTCAACTATTTGTTTAATTTTTAATTTTTCTTTGTTGCAAATTTAACTGTTTTGTATCAAATTCATCTTTAGGCTTGAAAATTTAAGAATTTAATTTTCTTTTTTAATTGAAAAATCTGTATTTGTTGAAAATTCAACTTTTCTTTAATCTACATTTCTTTTCTTTGTATGAAAAATATTTTTTTTTCAATTTGTCTTTTTGGTCTAAAAATTCATCTGTTTGGTAGTAATTTCATATTTTTTGGTTAAAATGCAAATATTTTTTAAGAAATAAAAAGACTGTTTCTATAAAACTTTTTTTTTAAATTTGTAAA